>JAZEWT010000018.1:438828-458834 GCA_036362905.1 Mordacia mordax
TGTTTAGCCGTAGCCAACATTCGCAACACATTGCATCCTATATAGTACGATGTTACCAGCCAATTGACTAACGAGTGTTTTTTTTAGTTGTGTGAGAAAACCAGAGAACCTCGAAGAAACCTGTGCAGAACAGGGAGAGAGCACACAAACTCCACACAGAAGGGTGCCCGAGATGGGAATCGAACTGAATCAGGGAGGACTTTCTCTGTGAAGCACTCTTGTTGCTTCTGTGCGACCCTGCTTACCATTTACAGATGATTGTGGACCCACCCTTGCCTACCTGCCCCCTTTCATGTACTTTACTACCTTCAGAGTTCAGATCTCACTCGTAGCCAACACCAGTGACGATTTTCTGAATCCAGCCTTGGCCTTGCTTAGGTTGACTCAGCTTCAAATGAGCACCTGCTGTAGTGTTTAAACGTTGCTACTCGGAAGGCAAATATGGCTGGGTGTGGTAGTGACCACCCACCCCCTCATGTGCCGAGTCAGTCTTCACAGGTGTTCAGTAACAGCACTGGGACGTTGCAGTCACGGCAGTAATGGGGTTCCTTTGTTATTCGTTTGCAGCAAACTGCAGGACCCGCGGGTGATGGTGACGCTGAGCGTGCTGCTGGGGGTCGACCTGCAGATGGACGGCGATGAGGATGACGACTTGCCTCCCACGCCTCCCACCAAAGCACAGCCCAAACCGGAGCCCAAGCCAGAGCCAATGGAAGAGGACATTCCTGAGAACAAGCGCGAGGTGTGCGTCGGGCGAGGGGGGTGGAAGATAAACCATATCAGTTTGATTCACGTACGCCGCTATTGTCTCTTGTATTTATTTCCAGTGGTAGCGAACTGGAGATGCGACCTCTTGTTTTGCATCACGCTTTTCGTATGGCAGGCTCTCAAAGAAAAAGGTCTTGGCAATGCTGCCTACAAGAAAAAGGACTTCGATGTGGCCTTGCAGCATTACGACAAAGCGCTCCAGCTCGACCCGACGAACATGACGTACCTCTCCAACAAGGCTGGTAAGACCACCGTCTCTGCTTACACGGTGAACGATTCTGGTCACTCTTTTCCACCGTACAATCAAACTACGGCAGGGACAATCCAGTCGGGATGGGTAATGCATCCCTTCAGCGTGGTGTTTTAACTGAAAATGTCAAGCTACGCTGTTTGTCGCAGAATAAACTAACGGAAACGCATGCAGAAGACGTCATGGTGCTGTGTGCTCACAGTGTCAAGTGCGCTCAAATCGCCTCGTTTGCAATGGGCCTGCTTCGCCTCGAGCCACATTCAGATCTTTTCCAAGAGCTGCATATTAAGGGTTTCATTCCAGCTTGCAAGAAAAATATCCACCGGAAAACCCACACACCCTTATCATGAGGGTTCTGTGCTGAACCGGCTCGGATTTCCCACTGGAGAAGCAGATGTCACCACTGTGGCAGGGTGGCGCATTGGTAACATCTGCACATCATAGAAAGCCCTGTCCGACGAGGTTTAGTTTCTGCTTCGGGCATCCTTCTTTGTGACACTTGTGTGTTCTTCCCCTGTTCTGCGTGAGTTTCCCAGCATGTAGGACACAGTGTCTTGGCGGGTAGAGCTGGCTAGCCACGTGGCTGACTCTTCCACCACCTCCTCCCCCCCCCCCGCCCCTCGTAGTTTCTTCGCGCCTCTGAGTTGGTGTCTCTTCAAATTAATATCTTTGAAATTGAGTGAACATCTGTGCGTTGTGAGTTATCTTTGACCCTGCAGTGTCAATGCTCTTAACACACTACAGCCCAAGAGGATGCTAAGAATAGTCCGGCACGACTGTGCCTTGTTTTGCAGCCGTGTACTTTGAGCAAGCTGAATATGAAAAGTGCCGAGAGGAGTGCGAAAAAGCCCTCGAGGTGGGACGGGAAAATCGAGAGGATTACAAGGTCATGGCCAAGTGAGTGAACCGTTCGTGTTGCGGGTGAGCAAAATGTACAGATGCGGCGGTAAGCGCTACTCCTCACAGGGAAAAAGTCCTGCCCGAGGCGGTTCGATCCCTGCCTCGGGTGCCTTTCTGTGTCGAGTTTGTCCATTCTCCCCTAGTTGTACGTGTGTTTCCTCCCAAAACTAAAAAAAACACTCATGAATTGCTCAGTATTCTGTAGAGGAGAGAGTAATGTCTGGCTGAATAGCACCAGCTAATTGCACAGCTGACTTGGCCATCTCTCTCTCTCCCCCCACCCCCCCCGCGTTTTTTCTGCGTCTCATCCTTGACCAGGCATGAAGTTTGTGCACGTTTTAAGTTGTATTATTATTATTATTCTCCTAGGTGACTATAGCTACCATCTACTCGAGGTGGCCAGGTGTACCCTTGTCAAAGCGCTGAGCCACAAGATCCACTGAGAATCAGGTTCAAATCAAGGTGGCTGCCTGTGATTAAATCAGATTCTGAAATGTAGGGAGTTTATATCTGAGCCGATTCAGTAAGAATTTCAGATATATTCCACAAAACATTTTGTTATGTATAATTTGGTCAGAGCACAGCTGTTAGTTAGAAGATTGTTTCGACTGTTGTGCCACGAACATTGAAGGTACGAAAGTACCACTCGTGGACTGGAAATCGCTTGAAGGAATCTCAGGTAGCTCGGCTTCTGTGGGTTGCTTTCTAATACAGTGAGCTGCACCGCTGAGAGAGAGGTCATGTGGATTCTTCATGTTGTGAATAATTTAATCTTAATAAAGCAAACAAAAACTAGACTTCAAACATTTGGACGTAGGCACCTACAATAGCATAAACAAGTGGAATGTATCACACCATATATAAAACCCATATGGAATATGGGAAGACTGTACGAACTTTATCTTTATGTGTGGGCTATGTATGTTCTCCCCGTTTTACCTGGAGTTTGTTTAGGTTTCTGATTCATCTGATCATAACATGCAGTGTGACTGGTGTGGTCAATCATCCTGGTGCCGTAGGATTGCCAGCAAATTGCTCAATTGGTATTGCATATGGAAACATCTACCCCTGCAGAGAAAAAAAACCTTGGTGGGACTCTCCTGAAATAGAATATCTAAACTATGTGACACTTTGCTGGGTAAACAGGTGCAGTACCACTGATAACAAGCGCATGATGTAAAGATCCCGTGGTGGTTGAATGAGCTACGGTGGTAATGTGACATGTCTGATGTGTTGCATTGTAGAGCATATGCTCGCATCGGAAACTCTTACTTCAAGGAGGAGAAGTACGCGGAGGCTATCCAGGCTTTAAACAAGTCCCTTACTGAACATCGCACACCTGAAGTCCTCAAGAAGTGCCAACTGGTGAGAGCTCCCGCACAGCAGCTGTGCAGTGCAGGGTCGTTTTTTGGTCGCTGAGATAAAAGCGAGGTGAACAACAAATTGAGACGAGAGAGCTGTTAAAAGAGAGACATTGGAGACATGAAGTGGTCATGTACAGGCGTCCACAGGGAAGGACATGGCTGGAACGCACCTCAATCATGATGTCACATGGGATGCCAACACAAGATAATGGTGTGGACCGCTGCAAAATATAATCGAAAAATCTAGGAAAATTAAAATACAACCATGACCAATTACACATGTATTAAGAACATAGCACTAAAAAACGTGGAGTGGTGCAGTTCTGTCCTCAAAGGGAGGTTGCTGTGCTTCTCTGCTGTTCCTGTAGTCTGGCATGCTGTTCCCACAAACATCTGCGCTGTTGATTGTCTGCCCCTGTTCAAGTTCAGGCTCTCCTTCTAGAAGTGTCTCCACAATATAAATACGCCAGCCTTTTCTGTACTGACGACACAAATCCAATTTGCATTGTGTAATCTAGAAAGCAATAAAGCATTGTGTGCTAAACTCTGCCAGTTGTGTTTGATCATAGTGATTGGCCCTCGGGTATCGTGGAATTGGATACTCACCCTGTGCACGCTTCTTGGCAAAACGGTTACATAACCTGTGTCAAAGAAGCCATCACACCTTCACTGATAATACCATAACATCTACCTCTTGCTAGAGCCTACAGCTATTGTTACAGGTGAAGTTTACATTGTGTGTTTTTTTTTTTCCCAAATAGTTTTTGTGCAGTTGATCAGCATATCCATGGTTGAATAGAATAAATACATGGCACGCCTACTAAAAGCTGGTGTGTTTGGCGTGTGCTGGTGGTTTGTTTTGGCTCAACGAGATGGCATGTGCTATGCACAGGCAGAAAAAATTCTGGCTGATCAGGAGCGCTTGCGGTACATCAACCCCGAGCTGGCCCTGGAAGAGAAGAACAAGGGAAATGAGTGCTTCACCAAAGGTGCGTCTTTAATAGGCCGTCTGTCCCTCTGGATCCCCGTCAGACATTGATTGTAAAGCTATTCATCCAGCAGGATGTGTTTGATACTGGGGTTGGTTAACCTTTCACCCGTTTGATAGTGTAAATGTTCCAGACCCGGAGTTGGCACCTGTCGCAGCCAGTAGTAACGATTGCCATATGTGCCTGCGTAATCATCCGAGTCACAGTGTGTGTCCAATATTCGGTTTCAGCCGTGTCCCTCCGTGGATTTATATAACGTGCGGCCCCTTTGTCAGTCCATTCCTGGCTTAAGGCTTCCACATGCTGTCAGTGAGCGGGAGGTGGAGGAGGCTAGAGGAGTGACGCTCACAACAACGAGCAGCACGCTGGGCAGTTCCAACGCAGCAAGTTGGCACAGTCGGGAGCATAGGTGGTGCATGTGCCAATCATGTAAGTCAGGCAACCCATGGCACTTGGGCTTGTCCCGTGATCTGTCAGCGGTGAGTCTTTGACAATTCACGTGGCCTCGGCGTGCATTTGGCCTGGCACAAGAATCATAATCATGTCACCATCGCTTAGTGGCAGTTGTTGTTGGAGGTGACGGAGGTCAGTTAATTTTCATTTAAGCTTCAAGACACTGTTGAGATATATAGCTCTATTTGACAGATTACAACATCTCAGGGCACCCGGTGCAATTTAGCCAGGACAATTAATCTTGGCACGTGGCTTGACCAGGATCGGTGAGGGTACCAAGATTGGTTACGCCTTCACTTAGTAATAATAATTGCACTTCTATAGCGCTTTTCACCCACCACTGATTATCAGCTGTGGTGAGGAATCGAATTCTGGTTGCTGTGTTTACAGCACAGTGCAGTATAACCACTGTGGCACCGTTTACCCACCCCAGTAGATTTAATAAAAATAAATGCGTCAAAACGAAAATCCGACTTTACTGTCTTGCCACTTTTTAGGTATTGTAACCTTTATCACACGTGCAGTAATGAAGTTTAATAACAGTGCGGTGCTTGATAGGAAAATAAATATTGGCTCCATCTGCCTGTAAATTCCCATGATGCCTCACAAGAACAGCTGGTGTGGTGTGGGTGGACACGCTGACTCAACACGCTGATGTGTGATGCCACACTCCAGGGTGTCTGCAGTAGTAACATCTGCGCCTCACAAAGTCCTGTGCCAGGCTGTTTGATTACTTTGTCGGGTGCCTTTCTGTATGGCGTTGGTATGTTCTCCTCCTGTTCTGCGTGAGTTTCCTCTGGGTTCTCCGATAGCATCATGCCACATCGGTTGCAGTGTCGGTGCCGGCCGGCTGTGTGACTGCCTCTCCCCTGCCTGTCTGCAATTTCCTCAAGCCTCTGAATCGATCGTTCTCTCTCGCAATGTCGGCGACACTGAAGGAACATGCGTGGCGCGTTACGAATCGTTTTTATGATTCCCGATTTCGCACAGGGGACTACCCGATGGCCATGAAGCACTATTCGGAAGCGCTACGCCGTAATCCCAACGACGCCAAGCTTTACAGCAACCGTGCCGCATGCTATACCAAGCTGGCCGAGTTCCAACTGGCACTCAAGGTTCTCACTGCACTGAACGACATGAGTTTAACATACAATCCTTTGTCACTTCTTGCAGATTTCATGGCTCCATAAGAATTGCTCCCAAGCGCTGATCTTTCGGGAAAGCCACGTCGAGCGTCTCTCCTTGACAACGTTTTGCCTTCCGCACATCATCACCGGCCTAGTGATGCCTCCAGCATGCGAGACGATATGTCGCGAAGGAACGAGGAGGAACGCTCAGCATGGCTATCCTGAAAGGGCAGCTCTTGAGAGCAATTCCAAGACATTTTTTTTGTCAGTCCCACGGTGATCAATGTGGGTCCAATGATCAAGTGGTGGTGGTGGTGGCAGGGGGTAGATGGTCCTCCTTATAATCTTGACCTCCCTCTTTGGGTAGGTAAAGGTGTGCTGTGAATAGTTTGGCTACATTTGCAAGCATGAACATTTGGTTGAAGCACCATGGATCCTGCCACTTGTTGTTGCATCGCGGTCATTGCGCTCGTGTTGATGTCTCCCTCCGTATGGCAACGCTAATCGTTGACGCTGCGCCGACAGGATTGCGAAGACTGCATCCGATTGGATCCGACGTTCAGTAAGTGCTTCGAGATATGCGCGTCCACACACGAGTGCCATTTGCAATGTAATTGTCTGCTCAAGGCCCATTTGTACCCCTCTTCAAATCTTGGAATTCAAACGTATCGTTATCGTGGCAATATGCAAATTGTATTTTCCAGTTAAGGGCTACACCAGGAAGGCTGCTGCTTTGGAGGCAATGAAGGACTTTGCCAAAGCAATGGACATCTATCAGAAGGCCATTGACCTCGACTCTAACTGCAAGGTAATGCCTGCGTGTCGGTGTCTGCTGGAGGTGCAGAGATGCATTGTTTAATAGTGACTTTTTTTAAAGCTCAGGATTTGCATGCCTTAGAACGTTTGCTGTCGTATTACATATTTATATCTTATGTATGGGTTCATGTGACCCATGAAGTCACAAGGTGGTACTGCTACGTCCACCACAATGCAGTGTCTGTTTCTCAGATTCCTGAACTAGCAACACTCGGATTTCCTGGGTTCGAATCCATTCTAGCCACCTTGTACCAAAACCGGGTTCTCAGCTGTCTTGAGTCGATGATGGGATGGCTGCTTATATGTTACAGTAACAAAAATAACTCAATAATAAAAATTCTTCTTTGTTTGGCAGCGGGAGCAATTGCTTTCCCAAGTCAGCAAGAGCCTCAAATGGGCCTGCACTCCCCCCATTTATACCCTCTCTCTCCCTTCCACCCCCTTTATCCCCCCACCAATCGATTTCCCTTGTCCCTTGTCAAACTTCAAAATTCAAACCATTTCCTTTCCGGTCAGTAGCCTTAAAAAAAAAAAACTCCCAGCAGCCGCTTGCATCGTCGTTCTCGCGAGAGCTGATGTCTTGACCCTGCGCCACTGTGCAGGTGGTGCATAGAGTGGGCCACCGCAGTATCCCTGCGGTGCTCCCCTGTGCCACCGAACGGCCAACTCGCGTCCCGACAATTCCCCCAACGCTCGTAACGTATATCTACAGCACGCTTGTATCCATCTTCAGCTGTGCTTCTTGCGAGCGGTGGCGTTTTTGACCCGGGTTGTCGATTCGCGCTCGCTCCCGTTTGCGCGTCGTGCCCAGGAAGCAACGGAAGGGTACCAGCGGTGCACCATGGCGCAGTACACGCGAGAGGATGACCCGGAGGCGGTGAAGAGACGCGCCGCATCCGACCCGGAGGTGCAGCAGATCATGTCGGACCCCGCGATGCGCATCATCCTCGAGCAGATGCAGAAGGACCCGCGGGCCCTGCAGGAGTGAGTGTCACAGAGCCACAGACACGGGCCACTCGCGCTTGTGTGGCCGTCATGCACTGCTGATCATAGTCCATTCTCTCATAGCCCGGTGATTACAACAGTCCATGGAAAAGCTACAATAAATTTGATGCCATTGCCTTTTTTCTGTGGTGGATGTGCTTTCAGGCATATTCTCTTGTTTGGCCACCACTCATTATGCATGGCCACTGGCCATCCTACCTTTCTAGCAACGTGTCCCGTTATTCATAACTGGTTTTTAATGTGCATGTACCACGTGCTCTATTCCCACTGAATCAACATTGTGACGATTGAATCACAACGTAATTTGTTCCATCTGCAGTGCTTGTCTTGTCCTCCCACGCAGACACAATCTGGGAATCGTCCTAAGCGTGGCCCCAGTAAATAACATAACCCCCATGCTGTCCAGGCAACGTGCATTATTGATGCCAGTACTGGGTTGAGGATAAGCCACGTACACTCCCAGAACACTCATGACCTTACAGCAGTGCCCAGCCCCATCTAACCCCCTCCAACTCTTTGTGTCTCCACCCACGCTCCCCCCCCCAATACATCTCAACCGTCCCAGGCCACATCTCGCTTTTAAGTCCACACTTGTGACGAGTGTGAACCTTGCGACACTTGGCAGAAATCCTTTTGTAAATAAAATATATATACGTGCTTGTGATCTCGTTCAAACGGACGCGTGTAAATACTTTGCTCTCTTGCAGGCACTTGAAGAACCCAGTGATTGCGCAAAAAATCCAGAAGCTGATCGACATTGGCCTCATTGCCATCCGGTGATGCCTCCAACGACAAGGGGGAAAAAAAAGAAATAAAAAAATATACTCCAGCCTGAGTGAAAAGGCCCGGAATAAAGAGAGCACCCACCCACTTGAATAAAACCTGTATGGCACTGCCATCTATCAACGACTCGCTGAGTGACCACGGGGGGCGTCTAACAATGGCTCATCATGATTGCTTTCCAAAGCCTCTCACGTTGGAGGCATTCTCAGGCGTGCGTAAACGTAAACCTGCGTCAGTACGTCGTGGCTCATTGCGTTTTTTTTTTCAGTTTGACATTGTGCGTGCCACCTGCCACCGTTGATTGTGTGCTTTTGGTGCTGTGGTCTTCGGTAATTAGGGTAGAATAAGTCGCAGATCCACACGTCGCCTCCAGAAATCAAGGAATACTTACATCTCGGACACCCCCCCCCCCCGGTCTGCGCTGGGTCTTCTCCTTCCTATGCATGTGAAAACTCATGTAGGTACACAAATCTAGTTTCCTACACAAGGCTAGCCTGTGCATTTCATTTCCCATTTAAAATTGGGTGTGGGCATTGTAGATTACATTAATTTGTATTCACTTTCAGAACTATGTTAATGCATATTTGGGAACCTTCAAATTACTGTGTGTCTTATTGTAAAAAAAAAAGATATTTAATAAACATGCAGCTGGCATTTGAAAATAGTCATTGTTGGAAATTACATGTTTATATGCAGTATATGAAATCTGGTGTAAAACGCAACCGTTTCGCGTTCATTTTTTTGCCTATTAAATGTTCCGTCACTAGTGGAGATTAGCAAAGATGAGTGGTGGTATAAATTATTTTCCACTCGAAATCACAAGGGGTTTTCAGTGAGAATTTGGCAACTTAAATGCGCTTGACCTTACTCTTATCAGAACTCTCAAACATCAAAAGCCAGTGTCAAGGTTTTGTGAAGTGGGATTGAGACAACCCTTCCCTTATTTTAAAGCGCTGCTTTCTAAGTGCATATCTGAAAAGTTTTCTCTTGGGATCTCACGATGCAGCAATTGTTCGCTTAAATTCTTCATTGATACGCAGTTCTCACAGTTGATATTTAGGCACGTGATTAAGTTTGATTTACTACCGTGCAGATATTTCGTGGCAGAATGTTCGCCAGCACAAGGAGCCAAGGTTTTTTATGCAAGTGTTTTGGTTACAATGTGCTTTCTATTGTATACGTTGTGCATCATTTTTGTGTATGGGTTGCAGGACTAGGCTGTACCAAAATACTCTGCCACTTTGTAGGTCTGTATGACGGTGGCAGTTCTCAACTAAGCAGCTGAGGCGCCCTGGGGGCACGCTTATGCAAGTTTTTTTTTTGTAGAATGATTTTTGATTTGCTCCTTTATCAGATCTGTTTTATGCAGGGCTTGAAGGTCAAGCTTCCATTCATGAAAAATCCTTAGATGTCTTGGAGTCGCGTTATAATGCAACGCACTACCACAATAGATGACTAATAAATGAAAGATATATCAAATTCTGTTCGGCTTACAGCAGTTTACATGTATGTGCAGACATGCTGTGTGAAACTAACAGTCTAAAATCTAAATGGTATTTAAGTCCTATGTAACATTAGGCCTTTTTATGCGGTAATGCTGTTGAGCATTAAGAATGATCACGGGCGGGTGAGTTGTGGATTGGAACACCTGTGAAGGCTTGCGTTTGACCACATGAATGTTGTGAAAGGAGCCAGGAATGCATGGCACTGGTTTTACTTAGGGAACACGGCTGGCCTTGCGTTATTTATCAAGCCGTAGTGAGACGCGTGGAATTGGACATTTTATTGAAACTATCGGCTCAGCAATGTCTCGCACAATCACCTCAAATGACAATAGTTTATCGAAAAGGATGGCTAAACTATCCAAATGCAGGACCCTCCTGAAAATTGAGTGTTGAGATGAGCTCGTCCAGATTGTTACGGTTATGACTACCTAGTAATAGTCCTTGACACCGGTTTATTCCACTACGATAGTGTGCTGTACAGTATAGAATGCGACAATTTCATACCTTTGATTATAAGGCCGCTCTCCAACACTGAAAGATTTAAATGAATATATTTGAATTGCATTAATTATGGGCAGCCACTGAATCGTGTGCGTGGTGGCAGTGAGCATAAGCGTGTTAACGGCTGCCAAGGCGAGAGACGGGGTTATACCCTCCATTGGACGCAAGTCCACAGCACCGGACAGTCAACAGGTCAACCTATGCGGCAACAGCGTGTCTACTGTGGGAGGAAACCAGCGTACCCAACGAGAATCTACGGTCATAACGTGTAAACTCGACCGCAACGAGGAGCTGAACCTGGGAATTTGTTGCAGCCAATGTCAGGAACTAGCATTAAAATCCGCTTACGACTTAATTCCGTATACTGATGTGACAGGTTTTCACGGCTCGCTGTATGAGAATAGCGTTGCAAAGCTAGTCTTTCAGCACAGTCGTGTCGAGCGTCCGTCCCCTCTCCGCGGACTCGTTTCCTCCCACGTTTGAGAGTCATCACCAGGCGTTTGTGTGACAACGCCTCCCCCTCCCCCCACATTGAAATTCCATTCGAAACGCGTTTCGTCGACAC
The DNA here is from genome assembly GCA_036362905.1 of Mordacia mordax. Lineage (NCBI taxonomy): Eukaryota > Metazoa > Chordata > Hyperoartia > Petromyzontiformes > Petromyzontidae > Mordacia > Mordacia mordax. The sequence continues at coordinate 449,855 of JAZEWT010000018.1, forward strand.
TGCTCTCCGGCTCCCGTATGGTCACAATCGGGTTCCTCTCGGTGGAGCGAACGCTGGACATCGGCCTCATCTCGCCATGGACGCCGACCTAGCGTTCGCGCTGCACCTGCAAAACCAATTTGACCTCGAGCTGGAGGAGGAGAGCGCGGAGGAGCGAGCGGAGGCGGTCGATGGTATCGGCTGGGCCGGGCCGAAGCATCGGTCTTGCCTGAAAGCTCTGCCCGGGGACCTGCCCCCCAGGTGGGCGGATTCCGAGCGGCGCGCAAGGCCTCTCTCCATCGTAGATTCCTCCTGGGAGTTGATCGACCCGAGCCCAAACGTGTGGTCGCTCTTCTCTCAGTTCAACGAGGCGCTGTTCTGGGGGAAGCTGCGGGGCGTGGAGGTGAAGTGGAGCAAGAGGATGACGCTGTGAGTACGAGCAGCCGTGATGGCAGCCATTAGTCATCGCTGTGAAGGAACCGTCTATCTGTGCGTCTGTAACGATGTAGGTTTTCACGGCTCGATGCGTGACGATTGCTTCGAGAAGCTGCTCTCTCGGGTCAGCCGCGTCGATCGCTCCCTCTCTCTACCTCGCGACGTTTCGCCTCCTCGCACGTTAGAGGCATCCTCAGGCGCCTGAGGATCAACGTGTGATGAGGCGAAACGTCGCGAGGAGAGGAAGCGAACGACGCGGCTGTCCCGAGACAGCAGCATCTCGAAGCGGCTGTCCCGAGACAGCAGCATCTCGAAGCGGCTGTCCCGAGACAGCAGCTTCTCGAAGCGGCTGTCCCGAGACAGCAGCTTCTCGAAGCAGTCATGATCTCTGTCTCTATTTAAACACAGCTGTCCAGCGGGGAGGTGTAAGCCAGTTGCGACGTCGCAAGGCGCCAGGGACAGTTTATTCAGAACAATTATCCTAGACCGTGGACGATATCCGCAGTCGAAGGCAGTCGCCTTCAACAACAACAAAAGGCGGAGGAGCGACGCTCACAACAACGAGCGGGGTGCGGCGGATAAACTCAGCGAGTCGGCGCAATGGGGAACACAGGTGGTGCCTCGGCCAGTCATCTCAGTCAACATGGCATCTAAATCTACCCCTTAACCTGTCAATGAGCCTTCGACACTACGTGGCCTCAAGGTGCACCTGGCCTGGCACAAGCGCCGTGCAGATGTCCCCCCTACCACTTAGTGGAGAAGGCCGGTTAATAGCCATTACGTAATTGACACTAACGTGACTCTGCTAGTACATCCTATAACTTGTTACCCACTGAACAAAGATCGCCCATCTTTTATTTACGCCATTTGTAGGCTTGGTCACGATGATGTTTGTAACCAGTGATGATGGGTCGTGCGTGGGCCGGCCAGTGGTGTCCGATGTTTGGTCATGCGACGCGTGTTGTGCGTGCGACCAACATGATCGTCTAGTGAGGGATCCTCCGGTTGTGGTTTAATCCCGTACAGTCTGACGCGCCGCACACCACGTCATCTTCGGCGCCCTCTTTCAGGTCTCCACCGATGGTGCCTTGTGGGATGTGTGTGCCCAAAGGACTCTAGGTGCTGAGATGTTCTCTCTATAGCTGTTATTTCCGGATAGCCGTGTCGAGTGTTCTTCTCTCTCCTTCAACACGGCTGTCCCAAAAGAACAGCTATAGAGAGTAAGAGGTCAGTTTAACAGTACATAATTTCGTGGCCCAGCCAGCAGCTAAGGGGTTATCTCTGCACCGACAGTTCCTGTGCTGGAGCTGCGCATGTTCCATTCAACGCAAGTCCAAGCGAGTTGTTGTGTCTCGACCGTGTCGCACCGTGCTGGTGTAGCTGTGCAGGCCTGTGCTGTTACGAGGGGCGAGGCGGCCTCTGCTCCATCAAGCTCAGCGAGCCGCTGCTCAAACTGCGGCCCCGCAAGGACCTGGTGGAGGTGATTCCCGTTCCTTCTTCACGTCACTCCGGTGCAATCCATGACGCGACGCGTAGATTCCACGCCTTGTCATGGGCAGAACACGGAGGGAGACATGGTGAAGAAATTGCATGGGGGGGGGGTGAGCTAGGAGATGAGCCGGTGCCAGCCTGACAGACACTGCTTCCTATATATTAGAATAATAATTGCATTTATAGAGCGCTTTTCACCCGAGGGTCACAAAGCGCTGTAAAGAGAACGGGCACGTCAGCAACATTAGAATGGCAGATCAGCAGCAATAATTTTTTGTTGATGTTATCGGCCGATAATATATTTGTATTTTGTGAGGAAAACAGAGAACCAGGAAAAAACCCACGCAGAATAGGGGGGAGAATACAAAGCACACACAGGCACCCAAAGCGGGAAACGAACCGCCTTGGGCAGGACGTTCTTTCTATGAGACCCATGTTAGCCTTGCACCACCCTGCTGCCCAACTCACCTCAGTTCACTATTGGGCGAGAGGTAGCCGTGATACAAGAGTCCCAAACCCTGCCTGTTGGATAGCAAATGGTTGGTTTCTATGCAGTCGATGGCCAATTCACCCACAACCCGTCCCGACCTTCACATATCCATAAAGCCAAGCATGGTTGGGCCCCCATGGTGCTTATGGAGGCTTTATTAAACACGCCTGTACTGCGCTAATTGTTTATTAGTGAACAAGTGCGTGTGCACGGCTGTGGTTATCGATAATAACTACATACACGTGCACAAGATATTGCTTGTGTTGTATCCCACATCCACAGCTACTATCAATCTGATCCCCAATTGTAATGGAGCTGCTGTGGTCTTGTAATAAATCACATGCGTAATTGAGTCATCCTGCAGTGTAGGGGTGTGTTAAAGGAGGAATTCAATCGATAATCCATTTTGGGATAGATCCTGGAATCGATCTAGAATCGAAGAGGTTCCAAAACCGATCTTGTGTTCAAAAATATTGGAGCCCAGCGGACTCAACCCATTCCGCTGTCACCAGACGCTGCTACACGAGATGATCCACGCGCTGCTCTTCGTGACGCACAACAACCGCGACCGTGAAGGCCACGGCCCTGAGTTCTGCAAACACATGGACCGCATCAACAAGGACACGGGCACAAAAATCACGGTGCGACAGTCTCAGCAGGCGCAAGCGCCCGCTTACCACAACGTGCTCTCCCCCCCCAATCGCGGTGTCTCACGCTGCAGCTACCAGCACCTCACAGTGTGCGAGAGGACGACGGTCGAAACGCTGGTCGATGATTCCTGCACGGACAGGACACGGAGCTCAACTTCGTGTCATGCACAGCGGTGCTTCAGCCTTTTACACCTCAAGGCTCATTTGGCCCTGGTCTCCATGGACCACTGTCACTTGTGGCCCCACTGAGTGTCACTTGTGGCCCACTGAGTGTCACTTGTGACCCACTGAGTGTCACTTGTGGCCCCACTGAGTGTCACTCGTGGCCCACTGAGTGTCACTCGTGGCCCACTGATGGATTGTGACCCGCCACTTGAGAATAGCGGGTATATAATCCTTGTTCTGATACTTTTGTTCTTTTGCTGTCCTCGCATTGTAATTCCAAGCATGTGCCTCTGTGCCCTTAGCTTGTGCCCAAAAGTGGAACGAAAACGAACCCCGGTAGCGCACCTTTCAGCTGTTCAATAACCTCATCAACCCGTGCGTTCCGCTTTACGGCAGATCTACCACAGTTTTCACGACGAGGTGGACGTGTACCGCCAACACTGGTGGCGCTGCACGGGACCGTGCCGCCTGCGCCCGCCGTATATGGGCTACGTGAAGCGCGCCATGAACCGAGCACCGTCACCGCGAGACCTCTGGTGGGATGAGCACCGGCGGGCGTGCGATGGAACCTTCGTCAAGGTGCGGGAGCCAGAGAACAAGAACAAGGCGGCCGGCAAGGCTGGCGTTACAGCCGGAGGAGACCAGATGCGTCATGGCGGAGGGAAGCCCCACGCTGATAAGAGGTCGCCAGCCAAAGGTGGGATGAATGGTCCCATGCAGACCAGCTCGTTTCTCTGTGCAGATGAAGCGATTTGTTCTGGTTGATCCATGCTGGCTTCATTGAAAGATGTCGTCGTCGATTTTTTGAGATGCAGTCACACTGCGATGCTATAATAATCCAAATTGCATTGTGTAATTACACTTTTTAATTTTCATTGTATCTCTTCGCAAATGGCCGCATGTAGAACTGAATTCACTCGCTCAACTTAATCCACCTAATCTCAATAAGGCCATTACTTTATGGACAGTTAATGTTTGTAAGTAATCAAGTTTCTTTCAGCATACCCCTGAATTACTTTGCGAGTTAACGTTTGTGCTCAAGTTTTCTTTAAAATGTCATTATTCTCGCTCCGCAGACAAGAACAGCGGGACAGACATCCGCACGTTCATCCCCTTCTCCGGAAATGGTTTCCTCCTTGGCGGTGGCGGCAGTAGTGGCGGTGGCGGCAGTAGTAGCGGTGGCGGTGGCGGCGGCGGCAGTAGCAGCGGGAGACCGCAGAGTGGTTTACAAATTAGTCCTGCAACCTCATCGAGTGGAGCAACGACGGCTTCAGCCTCCCAGTCGGCAGTGTCTTCCTTCAAAGTGCCTTTTGCCGTTCTGAGCAGCTCACAGCTTGCAATGGGAAGGTCGTCAAAGGAGGGCGAGAACGGATCAGATCGCAGTGGCTCCGTGGCTAATATGGACAGCTGGCTTTTAAAGGCAAAAACAAGCGATAGCATTAGTATGCCTGATGCTCCAGTCCCCAACAGGAAGTCTGTCAGCAATCCACGAGCTTTCAGCAAAGGAGTGCCTTTGAAGAGAAAACCAAAAAGTGATTCGGAAGGTGTGAAAATCTTGTCTGTTTACAAAGGTGGAGAGAGTTTCAGAGACAGAAATGGAGCACCGACTTCTCAGAGTCCTAGCAAACTTAAGCGGCCACACGGAGGCAATTTCCCGTCTCCTCACACACAGGGCTCCAGAGATAGGATCATTGAGTTATCCAGAGGTGCCAAATGTGCGAAGACTGAGCAACCCACGGCCAGGACCCCCACGCTCCCCGAAATGTTTCAGAAGAGAGAGACAGGAGGCAATGGTGGCTTTGGGCGAGTGCCTTCGAGTCCTGGAACTCGTGACTCCAAAATTCTTATGGAGAAAGAAGATGTCCCATCAGCCAGACCGGCTGAAAGGCATGCAGAGTCCCCGGCTGGAGGGCTTCTGGTTGCTTGCCCGGTTTGTCAGCAGAGCTTCCCGGAGTTGCAAATCAACAGTCATCTTGATGAGTGTCTGCAGTAGTGTTACAGGTGTGGCACATTGCTGGCTACTCAGGAAGATTATTAAACTACCTTTTTATAAACAATCGCACTATGGATGTAACAAAAAAGAATTTGGTGCCTAGCACAAGTTTGCGTGTAGTATTAACTAGGTATGTGAGGATTAATCTCTTTCAGCCCTACAATGATGTCAGTTGTGGTGAGTTGATCAAGATTAGGGGTTTTAATCATTTGTAGTCTCATTGATTCTATACATTGCATATTCCCCGTAATTACTAAGCAATAGCCCCATATGCCAGAGAGGGTGTCTGTTCAGGTATATTTCTTATACTTAGTGTCTACCACGTTAGAGACGGCACCAATTAACTTAAATTGCCTGGCACATGTCGATGTGTCCTGGGTACAGCATATACGCCAATTTATCAATGATTGGGTGTGTGCTGCTTTATAACAAATTCATTTGCAATGAAACTGGAGGACAACTGATAAGCTTCTTAAAGTTTAATGTTGGGTTCGTGAAATTGTTATGCAGTTAACGTACATATTTTATCTACAAATATAGAAATCTGGCTTAATACTGGGAGCCTTATGCAGCCTTTTAAATGCGATGTGCAAACTCTGTAACTCATGCATGTATCATTGTTACACGTGCAATACTACTTGTCTTAATGTGTTGTCTTTTAAATCTGCATAAATAAAGTGTTTTCTACCTTATTCCATTTGATTTTATTGAAGATGTTTAAATTCCAAAACCCTTGCAAAATAATGGGTTTCTTAACTCGTTTTAAACGCATTTTCCTGACGAACACGACATTACAACTGCACCATCTTACAAGCGCATTTAATAATAATTCACAAACAGCGATTTTCTTTTAAAATTCGGTATTGGACGCAATTTACAATTTTAAGCAAGACAAATGCCCCCCTCCCCACCCGGGGGGGGGTAAATAGTTGTCCACAAAAGCAAAACGTTAATAACCCAGCAGCATCACAAGATGTGTGTGCGGAAGTAACTATCGGAGCTTGTTAATCTTCTCGTCTTGTTAGTCACGATCAAAACAATGCACTTTTTGTGCAGTTATTGAAATATGGACGTCTATAAACCATCGACAGTACAATGAACATCGATTCACCGTTACAATAAATTGTCACGATTCAGCGTCAGAAATCTAATTCACAAAATCCTTGTCCTGCTTATTGCCTGTCGATTCTACAGTGGTACGAGTCTCAGGATGTTAAACTTGCTAAACTTGGGAAACGGTTTAAAAACAGGTAGCCAAACCTTAGATGTAAAACAAGGAATTTCAGCAGGTGTCGGCAGTTTTCCCCACTGATCCACCCAGCCACCCTCAACAGTGATTTAATTAATTGTTGCATCCATAATAATCTCCACTTAGCATCTCTGCGTTGTCCTGAAGCCAACCAACAGCTACTTGTACAATCTTTATTTGTCATTTCATAGAACACAGGATTATGAGATGAGCGCTTGGCAAATGGGCACAAATACTTCCAAAATGAGTCCGTAAACCAACGAATGTAAAGCTCCTACCCAGGCTAGAGGTTGCTAAGTCAGCTTCCCTTGTGCGATAAAAATGTGCGAGGCACCCACTGATAGTGCCCGCGCAACAAGCCGCGAGGCTGCGTCATTCACCCGAACACACAACAACACCGGCAGCAGCAGCAGAGAGTTCAAGTCACCTCAAGTGGCTCAGGCGTGTGCGAGCACTGAACCTCGACTGCTGTCTGCCGCCGCAACCACCGCCGCCACAACCACCACAACCACCACCACGGTGGCGGCCACCACCGTGAAAAGCAAAATGCCTACCAACTCTTCAGCGTTCAAAGCCTCTCCAAGCAGAAGTCTGGCGCCGCTCATTAACTTGTGCATAAGCGCGGTTTATTTGTGGAGACAACGGTTGTTGGTCTTCAGAGCTTTGGCTGCGGTTGGCTGTGAGTCGGCTGTAACGTCACTGAAACAAATAAAAAGATTAATTACTACGCGTACAGTTTACTCGATGAAACGTCCTCTCCCAGCCCTAAGTTGTTAGCAACATGTCGTGAAGTTCCAAATCAATTCAGAATCCTTGCCAAGCAGCGTGGTCCATGCTAGAGAATGGCTGTGCAAAGAGATTTCGTACATTAGAAAGATGTTGGCGCCGGCTGATTGCACGACTGCCTGCCTCTCTTCCGTTCCCTCCCGTCTCTCTTCGACATTAAACAAATATGCACGCGGTCGAGAATGGTGATAATTATCAATACTGAATGCAGTATTCAAACGAAGGTATTTATACAAACTGTTAAGAATGAGTTGCAAACTCACCTATAGATTTGGCAACTTTTTCCAGCTCTTCAGTCACGGTGTACTGTACTCCTTCGTTTCTAAAAATAAAAAAACCAATAACATTCAAACGGGCGGCACGGTGGCGCAGTGGGTAGCGCTGTCGCCTCAGCGGTTTCTACCAATGAGATGAGAACATTGAAACCTGTCCACAACAGTCTGAACACACAGCTGTGGTATCCCACCCCCGACTTCACAACGGAGTAATCCGTCAACGCTAGTGTCAAACACAGGATGAATATTCACAACACGTGAATCGGTCGCGTTGCTCCACTCATTCACTTCGATGAGCGTTACACCTGTGTCGCGTGCTGCGAGCGGCAAACTCTTCATTAACCAAGCAAAGGCTCTGACTCGGGAGCTTCCTCCAGACCTGAAGTAGCTCCCTGCAAGCCCAGCGAAGCGTCGGACATTGTGCCCGAGGGCGCTAGAGAGAGTTCCCGCGTGCCTTTACCCTCTCGTCCTCATCAGAGCCTTCAACCGAACCAGGGCTGACAGAGCGTTCCTCTGTAGGTTGCTGGACAGAGCCTCGTACTCCACGAGTTCACCTGTTGGTCAACACGGCACAACAACAACAACAACGGTGTCTAAATGCGCGTTACAACCACGACTTGAATTCATCCCGACCATTACTCTCTCAATACACTGCTGGATAAAGCGCCTGCCCGCGAGCCGTGAGGGTCATGGGGGTTGACCATACTTCGCCGAGTTGGTCAGCGCAGGCCGGTGAGCGCGCAGGAAACATACACGTGGGGTGATCGATGTAGAAAACGATGGGTGATGCTGCGCTGCTTTGCGCCGGCCACAAAGCCACCCCACAACCTGGAACACCTTCTGTGCACGGTATTCACCCCTCCAACTGTTATCGAGACTCAGGCATCATTAATGTGATCTGATGACAATGGGTGCATTCAGGGTCACTTGTTCATAGGCAAATTCTGCACAAACACAATGACAATATAAACATATTGGATGATGGAATATTCGAGCGCAGACAATATCTTGCTCCCAGTGTAGCGCGATACCAGGACTCTTCCCCCCTCCAGCCCTGTGGCCCGCGCGGCGCCGCCCGCGGCGCCGCCCGTGCCGCCCGCGCCGCCCGCGCCGCCCGCACACTGCACGGCCGTGCCACTGCTCGGTTACGACGACGCAAATAAAAACCCGTCGGGAGAGCGCGCCGCCCGCCGTCGGGGCGCGGAGGCGCCAGCGGCACCTGCGAGGATGAGCTGCAGCATGCGCTTCTGGAGGCGCGCGAGCAGCGTGCCCTCCGCGTGCTCGCTCCCGCTCCCCAGCGTCAGCAGGTCGCGGCACACCACCTGCGGCGCACGCCCGCAACGCCACAGACCTCGCGTCACAGGGCGGCCATTCAGCAGAGGGGAGCCCCTAGTGGCAGCTGTCCCCGTGCAGCACAAGGCGAGCGGAGTGCTGGTCTACGATGGGCACCGGTCCGCAGGTGGGGGG
>JAZEWT010000018.1:548879-562392 GCA_036362905.1 Mordacia mordax
ATTCCCGTGCACCTCGCATAGAGATTTTGTCGTTGGCTTCTCGCCTCAGCCACACGGTGTTGCTATCGTGTGGTTTGCAATAGAATTTAATATTTAAGAGATTTCTGCCACATCCAGCCCTCTGCAAGTGGGCATGGAACACTGGGCCAATGTTGTTTCTGGCACGTGCTAATCACGTGCCAACCACACGCACTCCGGTACGGCGTAGCGGTAGGAAATTGACCGAAGCGTTGAGTACAGACCACGTGGCAAGGGTGGTCGCGATGCGACCGTACTGGGAAGACATTTACATTACTTCCACTCGTGCGTGGAGGGTTTCGAGAGTGTGACCGGGGCCACGAACCCATCCTCGGGAGGTACCGGGGAAGTTGCGGCAGCCGCCGGCAGTGCAGCCTTTCAGCCAGCGCCCTTCGTGAACCGTCACGGTCCAGTAGCGCGGGTCCCCCTCGCGCTCCAGGCGGTCCGGAGTCATGTTGCAGATCTCCATCTTGGTGAAGTTCCGCATAAAGTCCGCAAACGACATCCTGCAGCCGTCGCGTACGCGGTTGTTGTGTGGTGGTCGCAGTGGTTGGTTGTTGTTGTATTGGGGTGGTTAGTGTTGTTGTTGTTGTTGTTTAGTCGTTTGGCCGTAGGTGAAGATGAAATGGATTGAATCCGGTGACGAGGAAGGCAAATCAGAGAAAGGTGATGGAGGAAACTAACGCTTCGAATCTCTCGGCTCGGGTGCCTTTCTGTGTGGAGTTTGCATGCTCTCCCCGTGTCCGCGTGGATTTTCGCCGAGCACTCCGGTTTCCTCCCACAGTCCAAAAAGCATGCTGCTACATAGGTTAATTGGCTCGCAGGCTAAATTGCCCCGCAGTGCCCAGCAATGGACTGGCGTCCCATCGTCGGTATATCCTTGCCTTGCGCCCTGTGTCTGCCGGGATAGGCTCCGGCTTCACCGTGACCCTGTATAGGACTAAGCGGTTTCAGACAATGAGATGGGTGAGATGAGAGGAAACGAACGCTGTTGAACAGCGACGCTTGCGAACTGTTGCGTAATCTTTCGCGCTTCTGCTGCTCAGCTCTCTCAAGCGCTGTCGAGTTGAACCGCGCGCGTCGTTCGGCGCCATGTCCGACGTTTCGCTCCACATGCTGGGAGCTTCTTCAGTAACGCTGCTTCAGTGCCTGAGGAAGCTCCCAGCACGTACGGCAAACAACGTAAAATAGTAACACGTTACGTTTCTGATTACCCACGAATTTGGGGAAACGTAAAATAGTAACACGTTACGTTTCTGATTACCCACGAATTTGGGGAAACTTAAAATAGTAACACGTTACGTTTCTGATTACCCACGAATTTGGGGAAACTTAAAATAGTAACATGTTACGTTTCTGATTACCCACGAATTTGGGGAAACTTAAAATAGTAACACATTACGTTTCTGATTACCCACGAATTTGCGAATCACGGGATCAGACATCTCCGTACCAGAACTCTCCATCGTCCGCCATCACTTGGTGCAGTCGTTTCTTCTCGCTCTGGTCTATGGTCTTCCACTCGGGGGCGCTGGGGACATCCACGCACACCGGCACGCGCGTGAGGATCTCTCGGTTAACACTCAGGCTCGTGTCCAGACAACTGTTACCCTCGGGGTAATGAAACTAATCAAAGAGAGGCGCGACACAAGTCAGGATGTAGTCACTGAGAAGGTACGCAGTAGAAATAATTGAGTCTTCCGTTCATGGGCGATGCTCAATGATGACAAGTGATTGAGTCGTGGGTGATGCGACGCGTTCGAAGCCCACGAGTGGCTCGTTGATAGGATTTCAGGCTGACAGCGAGCGGACCAGCTGGCTGACCGCGCTGCAGTGAAGGTCGATTGTGATACCGCGTTGGCAGTGGGGACGAGCGCGAATAACAACACAGGCCTAATAACACTGCGGTCCTCACAGTATAAAACTACAACGGGTGAAACTGCGAGCAGTGGACCTAATCTCTCTGCAGTGAAATCGGGACGTTGCCTGCAACATAATCTTTAATTGCTTTAATTTTCAGGCAGTGCCATTGAGCTTTGGACCAAATTGAGATAACATTTTAAGAAGGGAGAAAAAATACATTTTTTTTTTGTTAAAAGCGCGTCCTCACTGATCGCTCCAGGCCCCGTTCCACTCGACCTCGCCCCACGGGTTGCGGATGCGGAGCAACTTGACCTTCTCGCCGCGGTAGTTCACCTGCACGTGCACGTAAGCATGAGGTTAGCCAGGCGAAGGCGCAGTCCTGCAACGTCTTGCACTCCTCGCCGCTGGCGCTCAGCCCTCGGTGGTTAATCTGCGGCGTTATCGCCCCGGTCTCCTTCCGAACCGAAGCAAAATTACAAGCCGTCGGCCAGATTGGCCAAACGTCAAAGTGCGGGACCCTCGCTCGTTAAAGCCTCGAGACTCGGCGCGGCTCTCGCGGAACGACCGAGGCGTGAATCGGCTTCCTCTCTGACCTCCTCGACGCCCGTGATGGAATACGCGTGGCCCTTGACGAGGCCATTCGACGTCCGCGCTTCAGACTCGGAGGCATTCGACACCTGCGAGAGGGAACCAGGAATCCGGATTCAGAAGCTGCGCGCGGACAGGCGCTCGTCATCACCTTCACCATTGTTAAGGGAGACTAAAGATGGGGATAGCGCGAGAATTGGGTTGGAGTTCGGGTAGTTATTGTAGCAAATCAATACAAAGCTATTTTTAAGGGGGGGGGGAGGGGGAAGCTGAAATGATGATTTTAACTGAAGTTCGAAAAACAAAATGAACCGATGTTTTAACTGATCAGCCAAAAAAAAAAGGAGTTAGGGTAGGCGTTGGGGTTACGGTTGAAGTTCGGGTCGGCGGCAGGGCTGTAACCGGGGTCAGACTCAGCGTTGCGGCGGTCGGAGATTCGGCTCGGGGTTTACGGGGTTGGGGCCGGGCACCGAGGACCACGCACGTTGATGGAGCAACCCATCATGGAGCCCTTCTGCTGCGCCTTGCGCATGATGCGGAAGAGATCGGTCGGAGCGCTGCCGAGGTCGAGGAACTCGTAGACGCCGCCCGTGAAGTCTTCCATCGCCTCCGCGATGCTGCCGCCCTTGAGCGCCTCGTAAGAGCCGTTCATCCTGAGCGCCACATGGTGGAGAGGTGCGCGAAATTACCATCGGCCGGTATTAATCCACTGCTGGATGAAGTCCTCCGCCATCGGCGATGCAACAACGGTCTCGCACGGTGGTCCCCAGCGAGCGGACTGGTCGACTCGCAATTTTGCCGCAAGTGGTGAAACCTCTTGAAAGCTCTTCTCTTTATCACCCCTCCGATATCAGGACGCACGCAAGTAGGACACTCGGTGTTGGCTGCGAGTTAAGAGGAGTCGGCGAGGCCATTGCACATCAAGCCTGCGAGCGGAAGCGATGGCGGTTGCAGCCGACGAACATGCCCCGACGACCATGCCCCGACCAACATGCCCCGAGGAACATGCCCGAGGAACATGCCTCGACCAACATGCCCCGAGGAACATGCCCCGACGATCATGCCCCGAGGAACATGCCCCGACGACCATGCCCCGACCAACATGCCCCGACCAACATGCCCCGACCAACATGCCCCGACCAACATGCCCCGACGATCATGCCCCGAGGGACATGCCCCGAGGAGCATGCCCCGAGGGACATGCCCCGAGCAGCAAGCTCCATCCAGAGAGATGGAGTAAGGAGGCGGGCACCCACGCAGACACGGCACAGCTGGATGTTTCATATCTAAAATTAAATTAAATACAAGCTGCAACGCAGGATAATGTCGCGCCTGCTCGTGGACGAGACACAGATCGAGAGACACGAGCAGCAAACCACAGGGAGTGGGGAGGGGGGAAGGCAGCCAATCAGCCAGCCGGCGCCAACATTCGCCAGGCACTGCAGCCTGCGCACTGCAATGTTATCGTCTAATGAATCGACGCGGTTTCATTTCTAATTCCCTGCCACTGCGGGTGCGCGCGGGCGCCGCGCGCGGGCGCCGCGGATCAAGCGAGCGACGCTCACTTGGAGTAGGCCTTCTCGAGCAGCGCGCTCCAGAACTCGCGCTTTTCCGCCGAGTGCACGAACACGAGCTCCCCGTTCTTCGTTGGAAGTCGGTCGTCGATAAAGACGTCCATCCACTCGCCAAAGTGCCAGAACTAACAAAGACAAAGATACCCCCCACCCCCGTATAGCCTTCACAGACTGTCGGGGCAAGTGCCGTTAGCGAGCATCTATGAAGGTCGACAGCGCACAGGAGGAGGTGGGTGACCAGCACCGCGCTCGGCCGCCTTTGTCTCTCTAGTGGCAATGTTTACACACTGCACCAGGTACTCGTTTGAGGCTGAGTCAACCTAGGGGAGGCCCAGGACTGGTTCAGAAAACAGTCACTGGTGTTCGCTGTGAGCGGGATTCGAACTCGGGTTGATAGAACTGACGCGCGCACACACACGCGCACACACACACGTGTGTGTGAACAAAGCCTCCCCAACGCTCGTTTTTTTAAACAGATATTTTCTGTTCTGAGAATTGTTCTTTAACCGCTGGGGCATCACCGTGAGCAGCGCTGCTGCCTCACAGCGGGGCGGCGCTGGGTTTGATTCACGGCTCGGGTTCCTTGCCGTGTGCAGTGTGCATGCGCTGCCCATCTCCGCGTGCGATTTCGCCGGTACTCCGCTTTCCTCCCACATTCCAAAGACATGCTGCCTGGGTTAACTGTCCTGACCACAATGCACCCAGTGCCCTGAGATGTTGCAATACTTGCTTACGCGTTCCCGCTGGACAACTGTTTAAAAAGAGCCCCATAGCACTTGAAATAAAAACTGTCTCTTTCGCAGTAGTCACGTCGAGCGTTCCTCCTCGTTCCTTCACGGGGGAGGCATCGTCAGGCTTCTCGTTATCAGGCTTTAATGTGGTTGTCTCATGGATAGACTCGCCCACTGCCACAGGAATGTGGAATGACCGCACCGGGCTTGGGACTATAAACAGAACATGACCAATGCCTAGGTGCTCAGGTAACCAATAAAGCAGGTCAATCTGTTGTCCCCAGCCTGTGGTATGTAAAGTGTTTTATTATAAAGTAATCTCATCTCATCTCACTCTCAGAAACCGCTTAGTCCTGTACGGGGTCGCGGTGAGCCGGAGCCTATCCCGGCAGACACAAGGCGCAAGGCAGAGATATACCCACGATGGGGCGCCAGTCCATCTCGGGCACTGAGGGCAATTTTGTCTGCAAGCCAATTAACCGACACAGCAGGGTGATTTTGGACTGTGGGAGGAACCCGGATATAAAGCAATAGTAATACTAAATCTAATAACATTAATTAACAAACTATTATATATCGCAGCATTTGAACACCCATTGATGTGTAAGTTTGACTCAGTCAAGCATCGGCTACGGGACAGAAATAATCATGACAAGTGCTAGCGCACGTTACGAGCCGTGTAAACTATTGATGAGGATCGAGCTGCCCGTGTAAAGGGGAATGTTGGGAACCGCTGGCCGAGGCTTGGGCCGGTCTCTGATTGCGCTGTGCTGGGAGCCGCGGGGCTTGCCTGGAAGTGGAATATGCCAGCGTAGGAATCCGCGAAGCTCTGACCGGGAGGCACCACCTTGGCCAGCAGTTGGTCGTTGAGTGTCAGTGACGCGATGGCCGCCAGCAGCCAGCAGTCGCCTGGAGAGCGGCGGCGGGGAGGGGAGTCCCGAGCGCGCGACCCAGGAGAGACGTGAGCTCACCTCGACTCACCCCGAAGCTTGTTAACACAACCGTGCACTCGTGACGTTCTGTCCGCATGTTAACAACCTGTTGTAGGAAAACTGGAGCGGTACCAGAATATTTACGTGGCAAATGAAAGGGAATCATAATGCTTGATAGTGCCACTCGTGTGCCAATTGTGGAAACTGCAGTGAAGCCAGCTCAGGTTTGTACTGATAAGAGAAACATCTGTGCTAGGTTCGTGGACAATGTGGGTGGTGATGGTTTAGAAAGATAGATGTCTATGATGACAGCAGAAAATACCCAGTGAGCTTGCAAGCTCCGGATGCGAAGTTCCTGTGATACAGCACGGTGGTGTTGGCTGATTGTGACATTACGATGCAATTGAACGAATTTCAGTACCAAGATATTTGTTAGCGTTACCTACATGGTGTGGAACAAAAACAACCTCCTGATAAGTCTGCTATGCGTGCTACACTTAGAGGTCATGTCAGGCGTCAAAAGGTTACTGACAGTTGTCAAGGAATAGCCCCACGTGTGATGGCCAATTGTGATGGGAAAGCGATATTATCAGTTGGGACATGCGTGTACACTCTTATCCGAGCTTTTTCCACATGGGATACACACATGCTCGATCCATGTCGGACATGTTTCACAAGCAGCAGGCAAGTGCAGCATGTAAGATTTTTGTTTACGATGACCGTCGGTCGCGAAGTATGTATTGCATACTAAGCAGCCTCGCGGTCACAATTTTGTAATCGTAAACCTGAGAACCGCGCGGCAATGAGTTTAGAAAGTGAATTAAGATAGACACGGGGCTAAATATAAGCTGTTTTCTGCCAAAAATATTTCTGCAATGGCACACTACATCCAGTATACCTCTGTATATGGCTGCGAGCATTAGCAAAGTAAATTTTCCAGTTTAATTATAATATTCCAGTTCAGCAACAATTCTGTGAAATTCTGTTCTACTCACATACACGATGTTAGAGTTCGTTTAATGCCACGTGCCTTACCCAGAGCGCCCTGTTTAATGTCCGTTCTTGTGGCACCATCCACGATAAACTCAGGGTGTTGAACGATCTCCTGCAAAGAGAACAAGGTGTAAAGGTGCAGCCCTGCAACGTTTCGCTCATGCCACAACTGGCAGAAGAGCTTCTACCACAGAGATCTCTGGAGAGCCCACGTGGACTTTACCCCACCCACAGAGTAGCTTGACTGAGGCCCTCTCGATGGTACTGTGGACAAATTTCCCACGCTGGAGAGTCGTCTTGATATATATATGGGAGTTACCAACATTTTACCTCACCGTCCTGCTGGGTGGACGGAAGCGGGGAGCCTATGCCTGCAGACACAAGTCGCAAGGCAAGGCTATGTCTATGATGGGACGCTAGTCCATCGCAGGGTACGGGAGGGGGCAGGTAATTTAGCAGCAGCCAATGGTCCGTGGGGATCAGACGAGAGTGGGTCTTGATGTGGGCAAGGTTGAGAAGCACCTCTTACTGCACCACGATGTGTTTGTGTCCTGCACGATTACACGTGCAGGACACAAACACAATACAGTTATGAATGTGTCCCGTTCTATAGCGTTGCCACCTCTGACTTAAAAAAAAACCGGGACACCACAGCCATTTCGCATGAGGTCATAAAAGATCACAAACCAGAAACTAAAACTCATGAAAGTGGGGTCACAAGACATTTGGACCACCCTGTGGTTTGTTTTAGGAATGCGAGAGAAAAAACATCGGCACATTTCGTCTCTTGAACTGCTTCAAAATGAGAAACGTCCTGGCTGAAAGCGGGCCGGTTGGCAACCCTAACATTGCAGCGCTCGCGAATCACAATTCGCAGCGTGCGCGTTCCGCACGGCGGATCTTTGGCGTTGAATGAGGGCTCAGCGCGACACTGATTGCGGGGGCCCCATTGTGGGTGATTAACGTGGCCGGGGCTTGCTCGCCTGGTGGCGGCCGCTCCACGGCACGCGGAGTGCCTTGCGGTGGCGGCAAGTGTGATCACGCGCGGTGCGCGGGGAAGCCGCTGGAGACGACCAACAACACGCGGTGTCCCCATGTGCCAGCGCTGGAATGTGGAGGTTTGCG
Source organism: Mordacia mordax (assembly GCA_036362905.1). Classification (NCBI taxonomy): domain Eukaryota; kingdom Metazoa; phylum Chordata; class Hyperoartia; order Petromyzontiformes; family Petromyzontidae; genus Mordacia; species Mordacia mordax. Next base: position 556,704 of record JAZEWT010000018.1, read on the forward strand.
CAACGGGAACGCCGTTCCCAGAGCGAAGATCCCTGAGGGGGGAACCGGTCCGGCTTGCGTGCGTGCTCTTCAATTTCATCAAATCTCATCGTCAGAAACCGCTTAGTCCGGTACACGGTCGCGGTGAGCTGGAGCCTATCCCGGCAGACACAGGGCGCAAGGCAGGGATATACCCACGAGGGGACGCCAGTCCATCACCGGGCACTGCGGGCAATTTAGTCTGCAAGCAAATTAACCTATGCAGCAGCATGATTTTTTGGACTGTGAGAGGAAACCGGAGTGCCCGGCGAAAACCCACGCGGACACGGGGAGAGAATATGCAAACTCCACACAGAAAGCAGCGCCCGAGCCGAGATTCGAACCCGGGACCTTCTTGCTGTGAGGAGGCGACAGGGCTACCCACTAAGGGCCACCGTGCCGCGCGCTGTTCAATTTGCACCTCAGGATTCACAGAAATGTAAGAAATGTGTTTTCTAGACATGTTTTTGATGGAGGATCCATAGACCCTAGCTTTAAAGGGAATTATTCTTATCGTGTACCCGGATGTGTTCCCACAGTGATCTCCCCCCGCTTCCACCACGCCTTTGTAAGTGTGTGTGTAAACGCGCTTTGCCGATCCACTGCTGGATGAAGGCCTCCCCATGCAGCACAGGGCGTTGCTTGCCCATACTTCACCACGCCGGGCACTACGGATTGGTGAAGATGCAACGAGTCAACAACCACTGTCAGCTGTTTCTGCGATTGAACCCCCCGGGTCTCTGGTTTCAGAGTACAGTAAATCTAAAGTGGCCATGGTGAATGATCAAAAATAGGTGAAGCCACGCAGAAAGAGGCACGCGTCTTAATGTTCGTGTCGTGGTTATTAAAAGTGAGCTTAAACAACACTCTGCCAGGACAGTGCAGCAGCAACGTCTGTTCACGCAACCGGAGTTGCAGGCGACAGTGAAAGTTTAAGAGGAATTCTGTCGACTTGGTGTCACGCGTGCTGCTGTGACGGATCCAGTCTCGATGAAGCGAGCAACGTGTCGGTCAATCCACTGCTGAATTGTTGAACAACTTTGGAGCGTGACTTTTGGCAACTCATAACCACTTCCACTGCTGGATGAAGGGTTTGCCGTTGGTCGGCGTTGACTATAAGAGCAGCGACGATGATTATGCACTCTGTTGCTTGCACGACTGACAGTACCGAAGATGTATGCATCAATGTTTACCTTGCTGCGGATAATGATGATAATGGCGAGATACACTCTACAGCACTTGTGTTTGCTTTTGATGACGAAGCAGTTTTCTATGGTGTTATTACTTCTCGCAAGTGACGAAGATGATGTTAATACCAATAAGAGGCTCATCTTTCAAAGTGATGATCCTCCTTCCTGGCATCATGCTGATGAGGATAACCCCCTAAACGGTAGCGTAATAACGACACCCACCTGATTGTTATGATGTCAAACACTACCTAAACATGTTATTATTATTTTGTTGTTATAACACACTGACTGATCGTATGCTTATATGATTGACACGCACGGCGCTTTGTCATTCCACTGATGGATAATGATGCAGCGGCGGGGAATAGCGCTTTCAAATCGAATAATAATAATTGCATTTATAGAGAGCTTTTCACCCAAGGGTCACAAAGCGCTGCACAGAGCTGCGGAAAGAACGGCGCGTCCAACAACAATGACAGAGAACGACTCATCAGCTATAACAACTTTTTGGGGTTTTTTTCTTTTTTTACAAATCCGAGCTGTGGAGAGAACGCCATGTCAACAACAACATCAGAACAATTCAGCGGAACGTCAAACAGTAGCGATAAATTATAAGACATAAAGTCAGCAGAAAATAAATAAAGTAAATAACTCTTCAAGAAACAAGGAACAAATGTTCCCGAGCAGGCGCAGGTCGGAAAAGAGCCAACATCCCGGCACGGCAACACTTAGCCGCATCAATCGTCCTAGCCGGAGGACTTGAAAGCTTGAGGAACTCATCAATCATTTCAACTGCCTCGCCGGGAGATTTATCGAGCCTAATCGGCCACACCTCTGCATTGCAAAAGTCCAGTGCGCGAACTAATTACACCACGGCAGCATCCCTGTGATGATGATTCACGATGATGATCGTTATCACAACAAACATCGCAGTGATTATTTATTTACGTGCGGTCGCTTCCACTGGAGCCGCTGTCCGTGGAAGGACGGACCGAGGGCCGCGTCCGTGGCCGGGAACTCCGCGTCCTCGAAGAGGGCCCTTCTCGCCAGGCAATCATTCTTCAGCTCCGCGAAAGCCTTGTGCTTCGTCTGCGACACGAAGGCGCCCCTGTTCCTGATGGCGCTGTTGCTGAAAGCCCCCGGTTGCTGGGGTCCGAACACAGCGGCGGGGTTCGACGGCTGGGCAGCGGGGGCATTGCCTCTTCCTTGGCCCCTGGCACCTCCAGCGCCCCCAGACAGCAAGCCAGAGATTCCCGCAAGCCCCGAGAAGGGGAGATTGTCTGTGAAGAAGAATGCCATAGTTTACGTAATCGTTCCGCAGTCCTCGTAGCAGCCTCTACGTGTGTGCTAACCTAGTTAACGATTTGTCCGTCTCTCTAGCGATAGCTTAACGCTAAGGTGTGATGATGATAATGATGGTGCATGTGGTTGTGAGCGCGCTCTCGTCTGTGCAGGATACACGTCATGCGGGGAAACAGAGTTTGTGTTGTGCTTTAATTCATTATTAATGCGCTTTAGTTGCTGTCGAGAGCGCAGCGAAACTGGGCCGGGGGTGGGGCCGCGGGGGTGGGGCCGGGTGGGGTGCGGCCTCATCCTCCGTCTCGGTTGGACGCGCAACAGGCTGTCAGATTTATGTCATCCCGCGACCCGGAACGTGGGCGGCGCGGTGTCCCCCAGCGGGTAGCGCTGTCGCCTCCTCACAGCAAGAAGCACCCGGGTTCGAATCTTTGCTCGGGTGCCTTTCTGTGTGGAGTTTGCGAGTTCTCTCCCCGTGTCCGCGTGGGTTTTCGACGGGCACTCCGGTTTCCTCCCACAGTCCCAAAAACATGCTGCTGCATAGGTTAATTGGCTTGCAGACTAAATTGCCCGCAGTGCCCGGTGATTGACCGGCGTCCCATCGTGGCTACATCCCTGCCTTGCGCCCTGTGTCTGCCGGGATAGGCTCCGGCTCACCGCGACACTGTACAAGACGAAGCGGTTTCTGACAACGTGATGAGATGGGTGTATCCAGTGTGCCACCACTCGCTATGACTCTACCAGGGTTACATTGCTATCCGTCAACGTGGTAGCGGTGTGGGATGTTTTCTGGAACTCAGACCAGGACAGCTTCGGCTGAAATTAAGTCCGGCTGTTGCTTCTGATTACATGAGACACGATTAATCGCAGTCATTCAGAATGTATGCACAGTCAGTCAGCCGAAGACACTTCATATACTTTATTAGAAGCAAAGACATAATAATACTGCATTGACATTGATAAGCAGCCATAATATTATCTCCACTGCTGGCTGGATCAAGAGCTTCCCCACGTCGTGTCGGTCATGCGAGTTATTTGATCATACTTCACCTCACTGCTCAGTGCGGGTAATGAGAGCAACGCTGATTATGACTGTGGTAAGATTTTAATTGCGTTTTCAAACTCTGTCAGCGAAATCCTCTTAAACCCCTATTAAATATTCGGAGCGGTGTCCTTGTAGTGCCTATCCCGGCAGACACAGGACGCAAGGCAGGGATATACCCACGATGGGACGCCAGTCCATCACCGGGCACTGAGGGCAATTTAGTCTGCAAGCCAATTCACCTATGCAGCAACATGTTTTTTGGACTGTGGGAGGAAACCGGAGTGCCCGGCGAAACCCCACGCGGACACGGGGAGAACATGCAAATTCCACACAGAAACGCACCCGAGCCGAGATTCGAACCCGGGAACCTTCTTGCTGTGAGGCGACAGCACTGCCCACTGGGCTACTAGGCCACTGTGTCGCCCGCTCTCTAAAATCTGGTCAAATAAGTTCGATATCTAACCGTGGCTGAACCGGTTCTGGTCACGTATGTGTGCATGTAAGCGTCAAAACAGTTGAGACCATCCCTTGCCCTGGGCAGATTGTGGCTGACTGAGCACTCCTACAAGAAAGGACACAGCGACAAGGCACGCCACGGTTCGATTCGATCTTCATTCGCATGCGCGGGAGTTAATCAGCAAAGTATTCATATAGGTTTGATCAGCAACGTTCATTTACATAGGGTGGCCGAGCGTTCTACACGCGTAAGCACTCAATGATTGGCCGACAGCATCCGAATATGTAGAAGACCGCAGAGCTTTGGGAAGAGGGATTTAGCGCCGGTGGAACACGTGGCTGATGATGTTACCTTCCCACCTGCCCGTTGCTCCACAGTCGTTCCCCCTGCTCAGGAGCGAACGAATGCTGCGCGCGTAACAACTGGAAAGATTCACTGTTGATTGAGTCTCTTCGTGGCACGCAGCACAGGAAGAGATCGCGGCACTGTATTTTGCCATTGTCGCGGTGACAGTGATGAGAGCGCTCCACCCATTAGTCACGGTATGTAATTGCATCGCCCGAGAAGAGCAGGTATTCAAGTTATCGTTGGGAACTCCAGCGAAAAGGTCGAGGTGGTAACACGTGTGCCTCACAGAAAGAAGGCCCTGCCCTCGGCGATTCGATACCCGCCTTGGGCAGATTTTTATGAGGAATGTGTGCGTTCTCCCCCTGTTCTGCGCGGGTTTCCTTCCACAAATTAAAAAAAACACTCATTAATTGGCTGATATATCTGGGTGGCTGGCACTGGCTGACTGCCAGACTGACTTCCCCACCCTCTCTGCAGTGTTCCTCACGCCGCCCCCTATCCGTGTTTGGTGCATGACCAGGCGTAGCATGTGCGCACGCTGTAAATACTATTCTTCTTCTGTGTTCTTATTATAAACAAAATACATTTCCTAAGGTATGCGTCCCCGTCTCGTCAGATCACGGGAGCTGCGCAGGGTTTGAAGCGAGATTTGTTTGGATGTGAGACCACCACGTTACGTGGCAGGCGGGCAGTAGAGGGCAGCATGCCAACATTTATTATTGCCCTCTCGGGCGTTTCTCCCGCCTTTATGCTCCCAACCTTCAGCTTACGGCGATGGACTGGCGTCCCGTCGTCGGGTGTATTCCTGCCTTACGCCCTGTGTTTCCGGGATAGGCTCCGGCTCACCGTGACCCTGTATAGGATTAAGCGGTTTCAGATAATGAGCTGAGATGAGCCCTTCAGCTTACGGTGACCAGAATGGGGAAGTATGGTGAAATTACCACCAAGACTCGAAGTAATATTTTTAAAGCCCTATCTGGAAACGCCTGGATCTGCTACTGACGTTAGCGCAACATTCAAATACAGCATGCACACGTGCTGCACAATCTTGTCAATGCTGGGTGAGGGTTTCCGCACGCCTTGCTGGTAGCAAGCGATATTTTAACCATACTTCACCACGCTGAGAGAAGGGCAATAGCAATGAATTTGCCGCACTGCCCTCTGCTGCCCACAATACGTACTCCACCTAACTCGTGTACACACACGATACTTAACTTCAGGATGATCGTAAAAGCGGGCGGCGCGGCGGCGCAGTGGTTAGCGCTGACGCCTCACAGCAAGAAGGTCCCGGGTTCGAGTCTCTCGGCTCGGGTGCCTTTCTGTGTGGAGTTTGCA
>JAZEWT010000018.1:572382-591967 GCA_036362905.1 Mordacia mordax
TCGCTGCAATGTGCACACACGTAGGGTCAAGAATTTGACCTGGACCTGCTGGCTGCGATCCCTCTGGCCGTGCTCGACACTGCCCTCTGCTGGTGGATATCCTTGTGTGTGCGTGCGTGCGTGCCCTGTCCTGGCTGTTCAACCTTGTACTGTGAGCTATTCTGCAAGTAACTCGAACCCTATGCCTGAGCCTCCTGAATGTTGCTACCGTTTCCTCTGAGCTCACCACTGCCCTGCATGCGATGGAGCACAAAACCACAGCCTTTTTCTCTATTTACTCCAATGCTTTTCTCTCTGAAATCTCTTATGTCGGCTGCAACTGCTACAGTTGACATTGCAGGGTATACAGTTGCATTGCATAATGGCGTAGTTGTGTTCTGAGCATAACCAGATCTTTTCAGTCACGTTTTCAAACTTAAAATTGTTGTTTGATTAGGACTGGGTTAACATTTGTCCAGTAAGTTTTCAATTGGTAGAAGTTTAAAGTGTGCCGGATCAAGTGCACACTGAACGTTTACATAGTTTTGTAGCAGCATAAACACTGAGATTTCAAAACTATTTCCCTTGTTGAGCAAGACCAGGCTAACGAACCAAACACTGGTATATATTAACTCCAGTCCTACTAACACAACCCCCTGCTCCACGTCCCCTTTATTGTCAACCTTTTATTTTCAGATACAAGTTAGTCACAATGTATATTACATTTTGAACATAACTGCAAACAGAGGGAGAACACAAACTCCACGCAGAAAGCTGCCCGAGTCGGCTATCGAATCGCCTTGCGCAGAACTTGCTTTCTGTGAGACACAGATACCGACAAGTGCAGACTGCACGCATGTGAGATGAGTGGGGATCTGAGAGCTGTTCTGTGGTGGATCAAGAGAAGTAATTCTTCTCACAGCAGCAGTCGTGAAGCAGCATGGTGACACAACATTGGTCAGCGTGACCATTAAACCTTGAACTCGTGCTTAATTATACGTGAGCATGTGATGTAATTAGCTCCCGTTTCTCTGGCTCACTCCTGTGGCCCCATCACAGTGGAATGACGTCCCAATATAAATCAGGACCACCAAGTCACTCGCATCATTCTAGAAACTGCTTGAGGCACATCTGTACAACCATTAGTTACAGGTTTGACCTCTAAAATAACACTTTTGACACTTTACAATGTTGGTCAACCAGTAGTATTAGTTTTTATGTCCGTATGTTATAAAAATGTGTGTGTGATAATGTACGTCACCCTCAATAAGAGTAAAACATTATACTATTAACACATTCTGTAAAAGGGAAATGCTCGTAACAGCTATTCTTTTGGGTTTGCCGTGGCAGGCTTATTGCCTTTTGAAATTTCACCTCCTTTGTTGGAGAGACATCTTCATGCAAAGGAGACGAAACGTCACGAAGGAAAATACGCCGGCGCAAAGAGCATCTCTTAAGAGCGATGCTCATACACGGAGCCGTGAAAACCTACATCAGCAAATCCTGGAAATGTTTTGTGCGCGGTTACGTTGATATAACGTAGACTCCTTAACAGCGCAGCACATATTCATCAGCCTGTACCAGACCATGAAGATGCTCATGCTGAGGCGCAATGTGGTGAAGCTGTCCCTCTACAGACATTTCACCAACACGCTTATCTTTGCCATCATCGGTGAGTCCACATGGCATGCGAGAGGATCACACTGAAAACACCGTTCAATCGGTGTCCTATCTCAAAATACCTGTACGCATTTTACTCAGCGGTGTAACATAACCTGGTGTGTGCGCGCTTATGTGTCACTGTCTTTCCAAGCTTCACTCATATTCATCATCTGGACAACACGGAAGTTCAGATTTACAGAATGCCAGTCGGTGAGTTGACTTTCTGCTTCACGTCGACTGAATGTACGCGTAATGAGTTGGCTCGTATGTGATGCACATTGCTCGCGTGCGTGCGTGCGTGCGTGCTGAGCACAGGACTGGAGAGAGTTGTGGGTGGAGGAAGCATTCTGGCGACTTCTTTTCTCGCTCATCCTTCTCGTCATCATGGTGCTGTGGAGGCCATCGGCCAACAACCAACGGTGAAGCTTCGCCACCACCGTCGGTCGTGATCACGGGTGTGGATGTTCATGGCTCGCTCTCTTGAGCGTTGCTCTCCGTTTTCTTTGTGGGTAGCCATGTCGAGAGTTCCGTAGCGCTGTTGCTCCTCCCGCGCTGGAGGCATCAGACGAGGAGGAGCCACTCGACAGCCGTCCCGAAACAACCGATCTGGAGAGAAATTCTCTTGTGGATGAAGGCCTCCCTCAATGTCAGCATCTTATGGTCACACAAGGCACCAATCCCATCAGGCACCTGCATGTCCGCTGATTTCATCGCTCCATTCCTGTGTTCTTACAAACTCCATCACTGCAGGCAGATGCGTTGATCTGAGGACGCACCTAAGGGTCTAAGGAGCTGTGTGCCATGTGTTGGTGGTGATGACAAGACATGACTGTGAAAAAATGATTTTAAACTCACGTCCGTTTATTTTGTCTGGAATGCTTTGACATAGATTTTGCAGCTCAGCTGTGACGGCTTGTATGTTCCATGAATACCTGGGAGATTCACGTTTACATTTGAGTGCTAGTTCTGAACGCGATGATGTCCTTAAAGGAAACATAACCCAAGAGTATTGCAGCCTTTATATGGCTTTTAAAATCGTGGCGAGATGTCGGCAGTGGTGACCATTTCTCAGGCGCAGGGGGTTTGGAGGGGGATGCTTTTCGGCGAGGTGTCGTGTGTCTGATCTCGACGTTTGTGTGTCGCCACCGTTCAGCTACGCGTTCACTCCACTGCTGGACAATGACGAGGATGAGGACGAAGAAGAGGAGCCGATGATGAATGAAGCGTATGGTACGTGGAGCAAAGAGCCCTGTACACTGCCACCTGCATGACCTCTTTGGGTATAGCCCTGCAAAGCCCGATGATGCCCCCAGTGTGGGAAGTGGAGAGAGGAGGAACGCTTGACACAGCTGCCCCGAAAGAGCAGCTCAAGAGCAATTCTCATACACTGTGAAACACCGACGTTTTAGCAGTTGTTATAACTGTGCGTGTCGTGTAAAACTGCTCTCGATTTCAGATGGCATGAAGATGAGAGGAAATAAGCCCGAGTTGAATGGCTCCAGCCGTCCCACCGTCAACAAGCAGGTGAGCTCAGAGTGAGTTCAGAGTGAGCTCAGTGAGCTGAGAGTGAGCTCAAAGTGAGTTCAGAGTGAGCTCAGAGTGAGCTCAGAGTGAGCTCAAAGTGGGCTCAGTGAGCTCAAGAGTGAGCTCAAGAGTGAGCTCAGTGAGCTGAGAGTGAGTTCAAAGTGAGTTCAGAGTGAGCTCAGTGAGCTCAGAGTAAGCTCAAAGTGAGCTCAAAGTGGGCTCAGTGAGCTCAGTGAGCTCAAAGTGAGTTCAGAGTGAGCTCAAAGTGGGCTCAGTGAGCTCAAAGTGAGTTCAAAGTCTAAAGAATCAGCCGATGCATTTGTAAATCGTCCGTGGCACTGAACTCTGCAGTGCATTGCAACAATTTCCCGTTATTGTCACGTCTATTTTTCAGGAAGATGATCTCAAGTGGGTAGAAGACAACATCCCAGCCTCGATGGCAGACGTGTACGTAACTAGAAACTCGAAGAACATTTGAAGAAGTCTTCATAGGCAATGATTACTACGGGAGAACCTCACCCCACGCATCTTTCCCATTTGTAGATTTGTCTAACACTTCTGGGGTTTCCCTTGGCATGATCCTTCCCCAAACTGCTTTTCCATGAATGCAGCCCTTGGTTCGAGGTCCTCTCGTGCACCATTTCCTGGGGAGTCTAAGCTGCTGCTGCTGCTGCTGAGCCGACAGAAGGCCCTCACCAATCGCGAGGGTCGCATGCTTGGAAAACTTGACAAATTCGCGAACCAGTTCGAATTTAAATCTGCAAACGGGAAAGACACGGATCGCGAGGCTCTCCTCTGATTCACGTGTGCGGCGCTGTTATTAGCCCGCGTCTGTCATTTCTCTTAACCATTTATCTTTTGTATCGTTTTGTTCTCTTTTTCTGTCTTCCTCTGCCTTGTCCTGTTTATCCCCTCGACTTAGTTTGTCTCAATTCATTAAGTATTTGTAAGTTTCTTTTAAGCTGTAAATATTTTTTTAGAGAGATTTATAAATGCACATTGTTACGGTCGGTATAATCATGTTAAGCCACATCCTGTTATGACATATCCCCCTCCCCTTGTCTTGCAGTGCCATGCCTGCCTTGCTGGACTCAGATGAGGTAATGACACAATTTCTCATCTCATTGTCAGAAACCGCTTAGTCCTGTAACAGGGTCGCGGTGAGCCGGAGCCTATCCCGGCAGACACAGGGCGCAAGGCAGGGATATACTCACGATGGGACGCCAGTCCACCACCGGGCACTTCGGGCAATCTAGTCTGCGAGCCAATTAACCGATGCAGCAGCATGTTTTTTTGGACTGTGGGAGGAAACCGGAATGCCCAGCGAAAACCCACGCGGACACGGGGAGAACATGCGCCGGAGCCGAAATTCGAACCCGGGACCTTCTTGCTGTGAGGCGACAGCGCTACCCACTGGGCCACCGTGCCGCCCACAACACAATTTAGTAAATAACAAAGCGTTGACGTTTAATCTATCACACGATCACGGCACAGAAACAGTACTTGGACAACGAGGCTTAAATTGACTTCAGCAGTAGTGTTCCAGTAACTTGTGCTCCTGAAAATCAATCATAAACTCGCAAATAATTGTGGCGTTCCAAGTTTCTGTTTCTTGGAACGCCACAATTATTTGTACTTCTGCTCGACATGTCTCCGGTGTGTGTTTGGGTCATGCTGTGTGTTGTTTGCCACGTGTTGGGAGAGAGATTCTTTACGAACTAAATGGAGCCGTTCACTCTTCCTCGATTTGAACGGCATTGTATCACGGTGCAGCCGGAGGACGCGTCTTGAGACGCGCAGCACTTCCAGTTGCTAAAAGCAGAGCTCAGTAGAGGGTCGGTTATTCACAACGGCGTTATTTCATGTTTACAACCGTCTTTGTTAAAGGAAATGGGGAGGGTGTGAGCTGCTTCCGCAAACTTTTCAACATTAATCGCCGCTTTGTCTTTTTTTTCTTCCGCCAGGAAATAATGACCACCAAGTTTGAGATGTCGAAGATGGAGTGACGAGCGCGCGAGTTGATTTGTACGCGGCAGAGTGAAGACGGCGGTGTGAAGCAGCGTGGGTGATGGGTGCAGGAGCCAACTCCCATCACGTGTGGGAGCACCTGTTTTCTGCTTTGCATGCATCATTTTCCAAGTGCTTGTTCATTATGGGTGTCTCTTTATTTACATGTATTGGTATTTAACGCGTAACGTAGCACATTTTTCAGCACATGTTGTGTTCGGCTTTTCATGAAACTCAAAAGCAGGTGAGCATTGAGTGCATTGTTATGTTTATTATTTGTGGAGTCATGGCAGTTACTGACATCTAAGTACTTTGATCACATGTTTTAGAATCGCAGTATTTGGGAAAAAACACATGGAGGTATGTTTTCAAACAGTAGTCGACATATATGTATGGCCTGGGAAGTGGTCAATTAGTATGGTTTCTTTAATCCTTGCTTTTTCATCACTCCCTCGATAGTCAAATGTGATGACTTTCTATCTTACATTTGTCCATTCTAATCTGTGTTATACCATTGTCTTCTTAAACATTATAGAAATAAGACATTGCCTTGACCAGGGAAGCTTCTTAAGGAATATGCCAGAGCATTGTGGATAATACACGTTTGATGTGAAAGCTAAAATTGAGACTTTGAATATTATGCAAGAGGACATGGCATATATTGTCCCAGTTACAAGGGCTTTAAGCAGTCGTTCTATTTCTGTAATGTTTGAAGAAGAGCAAAGATCACGAGACCAAAAACAAAACCCTAGAGTGTATGAAATACATTCGAGGGCTTCACGTGTACCGATGACTTGTGAGGCAATAAAGCAGATTTTTAAAAATAGGTTTCATTTGTTACCAACAGCTGCATGCTGACGTTTTCACTTTAACTGCATCTATTCGGATTTGATTTAAATACACAAACCTGACATTGATGACTTATTGTAAGAACACCGTTTTGAGTCCGCTGGTTTGCAATGTTCCGTCCTCGGACGCTTTAGTCATAACGCGTGTCGCCAGATACTGTTCCTGTCAAAGCTCCCAGGGTGCGGAGCTAAAACGTCCGGCGTTGAGCGAGACAGCAGATGGTTCACGACTCGAGTCATCAGAGTGCGATGCAGTGTCAAGGCGAAACATCCACAGGAGTTGTTAAAGGTCATCGGGGTTTGGATGATCCCCCCCCCCTGTGTTGATGGCTTGGGGAATGACCACAGAGGGACCATGCACTCACACTTCACGCACGTTAGTCAGTGTTCCAAATGTGCTCCAGCCCGTTGTTTGTTTACAGGACAGTCACTTGGGAGTACTTTCAGAAGCAGTCATCTTTGAATGTTATCGCATTGGTGTCCTTGCTCGTGAGACCACGTGGCATTCAGGATCTTGCCCCATGGACTTGACGTGTAAATCCCAAGTTTAAAATATAATTTCACGTCTATGCCACTTTTTGGTTTATTGGTTATTCTTATAGCTCACCTAGGAAATGCTGCAGTAGTTGGTATAACTAGTCATGAAAACGAGACATATCTGAGCATATAAGCTTGAAATTGAATATATCCAATCCTTTAACATCTGTGATGTGTTCAGGTCAAGTATGGTTTTCTGAACCTGTATTTTGTGATGAATCCTAAGAATTCTGCAATACACCGATCGCACCCAACGCTCACATCTATTGGTTGCAAATTGTCTTTATTAAAAGTTCGCTAACTTAAGCCATTATAATCATTCTTTTGTACCTCTCGAGAGTAAACAGCATCAATGCTTTATAACACCGTTATAGCAGCACCAAACCATGGTGGGTGCAATACCGTGTTACGAGCATTAACGAAAAGAAGTGTAGACCGCTGGCATGGAATGGCAGCACCCAGTTTGAGCAACAGTGAACAGTGAAACCAGAGCCAAGGCATTTATATTTCCGTACACGTCACAAAAACCGCGTGCAAATGTTGACCTTTAAACTACACTTACGCGTGTTTACATACAGATGTGCACATTTTATAAAGCCACTTGTGAATAGTACATTTGCATGCGATGATCAGATATATATGATTGCAGTGTTCATTTATAAAGTGAAGATGTTTTACGCACCAGGGCACGTGTTCAGAGCGGCTGTGCGCAGTTGCATAAAAGCTAAATGGCATTGACGTGAGCGCAGCCGAGTATTATCGACATCACAATCGCAGCGAGTTTGGAGAGGCTTGTAAAGTTCTGGCCTATTCTTGGATTGTTTTTAAATTGATTACACGAAGTGGGTTGTACCTTATCATTCTGGGAATTTTGTGAACCCAGATTCAAAGCAACGGCAGACCTCCACAAAAGGTTTGGAGTTAAAGCCATGGAAATTACAGGGCAAAGTTGCACAGTTTTGAGTGGGTAATTTGGTCAATTCGTTAAGCACAGTCTCATCTTTACAAAGTGTACTATGTATAACTTGTTTAAGACTTAAGATATTTATAAGGCTTTGATCAAACAAAGATACAAATATCGCATGTCCTGTGTAAAGATTGTTTAGAATACAGACTGCAAAGCTTTTTTGTGACGTTGAAATGGTCTGAACTGCCATTTTAAAAGTATTGCGTGGTTAAGTTGCTGTATATTTGCGTGTTTTATTTATGTAAGAAATACTGTATACTTCGCATAATACATAAATGAAACAAAAATGAAATCTGCAATAAAACAGTGATTGAAAAACTCGGTAATGTCCCTTCATTTTCAACAGAGGGTGGATTTCTCTTGCTATAAACTTGTGAATTGATGGCTGGTGTTGGCAGTAAATTGGTCCGTACAGTTGTCTTGCCGCAGTGTTCAACCTTATCAGATAACGCCGCATGAGAAAACAATGCCTTCATCAGGAAACGCGTAAAGATGTAAGTCGCCCTGGATAAGGGTGTTTGCTAAATAATAATAACTTCAATGTGATGACATGATGCAACGAGCTTGCGAGATTTTTACATAATCACCCTATAGAAATGCAAAGTAGCACCTCTTGATTTAGTAGCTCCAGTTGAAAACGGCTGCTCTTCTAATGCACCGCCGCCACAGTTCTCAACTGGTGGATTGTGAGCGTCACCACGTGGTCCGTGGAGGTCAGACCCGGGTGGGCCCTCTAAGTGAACGTTGTTGAGAAGCCCCCCGCATTATGGCATACGTTTTTGTAATCGACGTTTGTGTTTTAGGGTTGTGCTCTTGTTTTCCGGCACCATTACCGATGTATTGCCCCCACGTGCTGAGAGCTTGTGACCGGTATTCAGAAGGAAGCTGCCCCGCACGAGGAGAGGTGGCTCAGCGCGCACCCAACGCGCGCCGCAGGAGGGCTCCCGGTACACGCACGGCGGCTATAACAGCCAGCAGCCCTTGGGGGTGATCTTAGACCTGAGGGCACTGGGCAGCCCCCAGAGCAGCGAGAGGTTTGCGTTCGGGTGGTCGTGGATCCGGCTCGCAGCCCACACTCCGGCCGACAGCACCGCCAGCGCCCCGATGCCGACAACAGCCGAGTTCACCACCTGTGCAGGTGAGGGCGGACGCGAGACCTGTGCATCTGCGGCAGCGAGGTCTCCGCGGGCCTCACCGTCAGGGTCTCTTGACGTCGAGTTGCGTCGCCCGCTGTGATTGACGCGATCGTTGGAATGCCAGTTAAGTTACCGCGTGGTCCCAAGTGTGGTCGGTAGGTTCCGTGTGATTATAGCGTGCATATTCAAATAACGGTAGAAGTCTGTGCATCATGTCCCGTGCAGAGTGCTCTGCTCTCTTCCCCTTTCGGGATCTGTTTACTAAGAGCGTGTTGCATGCCGGTTGGAATTTTAAAGGCGAATGCAGGTATGTTAAATGGAAAGTTGTATCGCGGTGGGTGGCAACGACTGCATTTTGAGGAACCTAGTTTTTCTGAATGCACCCAACCAGGCTAGAATCACGTGGCAAACAATGAATGTGCAATTTGCCTCTTGTTGATATGGTGAGCAAGGAATCGGTGGGACTCTTTCACCAAAAGCGTTGATGAAACTAAACATTTGGCAACATCACGTGAATCACACTCCATGTGTTTGTAATGCTGGCCGGAGTCAACGCCGTTTCATTAATTCATGCATGGCACAAGGTCACCCGCATCAACGCTCATCATCCCCCCTTCGCATGACACGGTTTTATTGAGGACAGCAGTGGGTGCCCATTCCTGTTATCGGCAGGAGGCCATTGAAACCTTGGGCAATCACCAGGTATTTACGGATAGATGTGTACTATTACAGCAGAGGGTACCCGGTGAGCCCGCAAGCTCCAGATGCGGGATTTCTGTGAAAATAACGTTCAAACCGCTGCTGTACACGTGAGTCGCGGTGGGTGTTACACATTCCCCAGAGTACGAAGGATGT
This sequence comes from Mordacia mordax, assembly GCA_036362905.1. Taxonomy (NCBI): domain Eukaryota; kingdom Metazoa; phylum Chordata; class Hyperoartia; order Petromyzontiformes; family Petromyzontidae; genus Mordacia; species Mordacia mordax. The sequence continues at coordinate 581,898 of JAZEWT010000018.1, forward strand.
GTGCACATACCTTGGTCTGAAGTTTACTCTTTTTGACAACTTCGTGGTATCGGATTCTTGTAAAGGTCACCTGGGAGTACAGGACCGACCGAGTCAGCTGTTTGTGTGGGGATGCTAGGTTTTGTGCGCTGTGTAAACTCCACAAGGGGGGGGGGAGGCGGCCGAGCGTGATACTGGCCAACCACCCCTCTCGTGTGCCTCTCACCTTTATTACGTACTCACCAACAGCAGTTAACCCTACAGGCTGTTCAGGCTATAGGAGGGATCCTTAGTCTTGTGGATTGTGGGAATGCGTGGGGGGGGGGCATGAAAGGGCCACGTGGAGACTGGGGCTAAGAGTGAAATGTCACTTCTTACAGGGATGTCATCAACAGAAGATTTTCAGTTCGAAGAATAACGGCTCCACTTGCGATTTCGTTTTAAAAATCTTAATACTGGGTCCTGAATGCAGTTATTTATGTGGGGAAATTACATGTAAATATATTTCCCATGACTATTTACACTGAACGTTTCAAGGTGGATTTATCGTTAGATTTTTCACTTAAAATATGCATTTATTAAGGGAAAATAAATATCTCCGTTCAATCTGAAGCTGAATTTGTCAGTGCCAGGATTTTCAGGGCACGATCGTCTAAGTTCATTCTCCAACCAGTTTATTAAAATAAATCACTGCACTTTACTCTCAAAGGTGGCCTTTTTACCCAAAACAACTCATTAAATATAGTAATTGTTATACGCGAGCAATGACAATGACTTATTAATGTAACAAACCACTGATCTCGAGAATAATACTTTAATATCTCATCTCATCTCATTATCTGAAACCGCTTAATCCTATATAGGGTCACGGTAAGCCGGAGCCTATCCCGGAAACACAGGGCGTAAGGCACCCGACGACGGGACGCCAGTCCATCGCCGGGCATTGCGGGACAATTTTAGTCTGCGAGCCAATCAACCTATCCAGGAGCATGCTTTTGGACTGTGGGAGGAAACCGGAGTACCCGGCGAAAACCCACGCGGACACGGGGAGAGCATGCAAACTCCACACAGAAAGGCACCCGAGCCGAGAGATTCGAACCCGGGACCTTCTTGCTGTGAGGCGTCAGCGCTAACCACTGGGCCACCGCGCCGCCCACTTTAATATGTGCATTTGTTTATTAATTTAGGGGTTCTAGACCTTTTGCATCTTAAGGCCTACGAGGGTCTGGTCTCCAGGAACCACGAGTTGGCGCTGGCGGTCCACTGATGGGTTACACACACCGGTTAAGAATGGTGGCTTTGAAAAACCACACTCGATCAAAGCAGCCTCAATGAGAGCCCGTCGGTGCAATGTTCAGCCGCCGCCGCCGCCGCCGCCACTCACCATGGTGTACAGGGGAATAAACGTGCGTGGCATGAGCAGGTGCAGCAGATTGTCCAAGCGCTTGCGGAACAGGAACCAGCGTGAATTCACGAGAGTCCTCATCTGTCACCAGAGACGGGGTCATGGGGTGGCACGAGAGGTGAAATTAGGCCTGGTGTGGCTGAGCGTTTATACCCCAGCTGTGGCAGTCTTTATTTCAGCTGGAAGGCACCGGTTGAGTTATGTAGCTCTTTTTAACCGTTGGCCAGTGGAGAGGGGGGGGGTAAGCAAGTTATAACATCAGGGCAGCAGGGGGCAAATTAGTCAGAACAATTAACCTCGTCAGCGTGTCCTTGGACTGTGGGAGGGAACCGGAGTAGCTTTCCCAAAACCCACACGAGCACGGAAAACACGCAAACTCCACAAAGAAAGGCAGCGCTCGAACCGGGAATCGAACCCAGGTACTTCTTGCTGGGAGGAGGCTGCTCAGAGCGCCCCCGTGTGCTCTCCCTGCGCCTGTTCAACTCACAAGTTGTTCCTCATTTCTCCAACCTCTGGCTGGCCGCTGTGCCTCTTTTTGAGACGTAAATTCGATATTTGCACTTTTACGTGCAGCTTTGTCGAAGTGCGGTTACGTTTCGGGTGCTAGGTAGAAATGTGCGTGTTGTAGTCGGTTCTCACTACGAGCTTGCCCATGTGGAACACTTCATAGATAAACAAGGTGGGCTGAGAGAGATGTACGTGAGAGATTAGTGAAACAATCATGAAAGAAATGAGAGCAACTCAGTGCACGCGTGCGAAGGAGACAATCCAATGTGCCCCACTTCGCTTAGTTTTAATTATCTCCTGGTTATCATCATCATTATCAATACCCACTTAATCCTGTACATGGTCAGGTGGTTGCCGGAGCCTCTCCCGGCAGACACAGGGCGCAAGGCTATGCCCTAGATGTGACGCCAGTACATCGCAGGGCACCGGGCGAAATTGACTCAGTAGGCCAATGAACCCAGGCAGCTGCATGTCTTTGGACGGTGGAAGGAAACCGGAGTACCCAGCAAAATCCCATGCACGCGGGGAGAACACGCAAACGCCACACAGAAAGGCACCCGAGCTGGGAATCGAACCCGAGATATTTTTGCTGTGATGCGACAGCGCTAGCCACTGGGCCACCCTCTCCTAGTTGAATAAAGGAGCTGTAGCGGAGCAGTGTGACATGATGATGGCACAATGCCACGCGACGTGTCAACCTCTGCGCAAGTAACATGACGTCACGTGGCCCACCAGCACACGCTCGTTAGTTTTACGTTGCTTGCCAATAACAGTTTGATTATGAACGGATCTGGGATTAAAGCCACCATTCTCAACCGGCTGGTCCCGACCCATCAGTGGGCGGCGACCACTACCTAAGGGTTCGTGGAGACCAGACCAAAGCGGGCCACGTGGAATCATTGGTGCATTGTGTGCAGCGGGTTGCTGTAGCCTGAGGCTACCTGGTGGCTAAGCAGACAGGCATAGCATGGTACAATACAAAGATGCACTATTGCACTGTGCTATGCGTCAATGTCTATGTTTCCCATACCACGTGCCTGTTTTATTTTTTGAGGAGAGTTGTCTTGGGAAACATCTACGTGTTCCTTGCACGGAGTCGTTATTCAAAACGTGGGCCTTGAGGTGGAAAACGGTTGAGAAGCCCTGGTTTCGAGGACGTACGGAGGGAGCGAGCGAGCGAGCGAGCGAGCGAGTGAGCGAGCGCACCTCAATGTAGTTGTACATGGCGAGGTCCACGATGGCCTGGTCGTCTGGGATTCGCAGTTTGCTGAACTCCGGGAGGACCGTGTCTGTGTACGGGGAGGGAGTTTGAACCCGCGGGTAGCAGCAGCAACGTCACTCTCTCGGATCACAGCCGCTCTCGCTCCATGAGAAACGCTCATTCCGTGGGAGCGCAAACTCGTTAGAAATTCATGCGGCCTGGCTGCAAAGTCCGCCTCTTCCCTATAATGTCAGCCTATCCTTAATGTTTGTGTGGCAAATAATGTGCTTTAGCTTGTGCGCCATTACCAGTGCAGACAAGTAATTTTATCTGAATCCATTAATACATTCAATTTACCCTCCACTGTCAATGTACTGCTGGATGAAAGCATGGAAACGTCCGTAATGGAAGTTACTTCATCATATTTCATCTGTGACTCACCGCTACCGTTAGCCGTGGCCGGGATTTCAATATTCCACATCAGAGCTCTCCAGCAAAGAGTTTTGAGACTCATTAACACGTTCATGAATTAATAATAAAAAATATTGGGATTTATAAAACACCTTTCACCCAAGGGTAACGAAGCACTGCACAGAGCTATGGAAAGAACAGCATTGTCGACAACATCGGACTCGATCAAATAAATAAAATATTGACTGATGATTGCTTCAAAAAGCTGCTCTCTCGGGACAGCCATCGACATCATTACAAAATATTGACTCTAAATCAATGAAGAAGGTCAAATAAAAAAAATAGTAAAAATAAAGTCTTTCTGAGCAGGCACAGGTAAGCAGTGCACCATCATATAAGCACACAGCAGTGAGCAGCATCAACATTGATTAATCACTTCAGCACTCGCGTTGTCACATGTCAGAGCCACGTTTTTTGATCAACACTGCTCATGGGATTTTGGTGCAAAAGCCACAAAATCAGAAGCATAAAATACACGTGACTATAAATCCCACAATCGCGCAAGCATGAAACTCAAGGAGGCAGTTTCGATAAATTGTGACCTTTGGTTCTTGTGTCAAGAGCTAAAGTCGATCACAATTCGTGAGCCATAAATTGTGTTGCTTCGGCCCAGCTGGGCTCCATTCCCTCCACACTTACCGAGCTGAGAGTTGAACTTCTGCATCAGTTCATCAAACACCAAACAATCTTCAAAACCCTGGTCATAACAACGAAGGAGATGAATAAAACCACGATGAAAGGTGAGGTCAGACTGGTGCACGGCGTATTCGGTCAACTTCGTTCGAATCACTGCGTTTGACCGACCAGTTATCGTTTCCTGCAGCTTCCACCGCTTGTGAATCTCTCCGTCATCCCATTGGTCTGGACTGAGACCCCGATATACGGAAACTCGATATGCGCAATTTCGCTTCATTGACGCGAAACTAGTCTGGACTGAGACCCCCGATATGCGGAAACTTTTATCCCTGTAAACGTGGAAGTCATCATTCATCATTATCAAAACCCGCTTCATCCTGTACAGGGTCGCGGTGGGAGGCCAGAGCATATGCCTGCAGACACAGGGCAGGGATATACCCAGGATGTGACACCAGTACATTGCACAGCATTTGTTTTTTTGGGGTGGGCGGAGGCAATTTTCTCAGCAGATCAATTTATTTAGGCAGCAGCGTGTCTGAACGGTGGGAGGAAACCGGAATACCCAGCAAAAACTCACGGGGAGAGAGAACACCCAAACTCCACACAGAAAGGCACCCGAGCTGGTAACCGAACCCGGGGCCTTCTTGCTGTCAGGCAGCAGCGCTACCCACTGCGCCACCACCGCGCCCTGTCCACCTATGGATTTCGTAAAACAGAAAATGTCTCAAAAAATATACCGTACGGTACCTTTAAATCACCACCATGTATTTAGATAATTGAATCCGATATACGTAATATCGGGTGGCATGGTGGCCCAGTGGGTAGTGCTGTCGCCTCACAGTGAGAAGGTCACGGGGTCGAATCTCGGCTCGGGTGCCTTTCTGTGTGGAGTTTGCGAGTTCTCTCCCCGTGCCCGCGTGGGTTTTCGCCGGGCACTCCGGTTTCCTCCCACAGTTCAAAAAACATGCTGCTGCACAGGTTAATTGGCTTGCAGACTAAATTGCCCGCAGTGCCCGGTGATGGACCGGCGTCCCATCGTGGCTATATCCCTGCCTTGCACCCTGCGTCTGCTGGGATAGGTTCCGGCTCACCGCGACCCTGTCCAGGACTAAGTGGTGTCAGACAATGAGATGAGATGAGCTACGTAATTTCACTCAGGAGATATTTAAGTAACATAACACTCGGGAAATACATCACGGGGATGACCGCAATCTCTCGACACCTCCGCGAGCCACGGCAGGCGGCTCTACGGCCCCCCCCCCGTTCCCCCTACAAAGGACCCCACCAAGGCGGTGTCGGCGCGAGGCTCGGCGCGAGGCTCGGCGCGAGGCTCGGCGCGAGGCTCGGCGCGAGGCTCGGCGCCGGCCCTCGCCGCGGCACTCACGGCGTTCATGCCCTGCCCGTAGAAAGGCACCATCGCATGCGCCGCGTCGCCCATGATTACGACGCGCGTCCCCACGTGGTACGGCGAGCACTTGACCGAGACGAGAGACTGCGCTGGCAGCAGGAAGAAATCTCTCTGCAGCTCCGCTCTGCTCACGGCGCACGACGGGGGGGGAGGAGGAGGAGGATAGAGATATCGATTACGAGAGACGGTCCCCGGTTGTTGCTCCGTCAGCGAGCCGGCAAACAGAATGCACGCGCGGCGGGTATGTGTGTGCGTGCGCGCGCGGCCGGAGGAGACGTACGCGCCGATGAGCGGGATCGCGTCGGGGAAGTATCGGCTGAAGAAGCGGAGGACGTGCTCCGGCTCGGTGATGGCATCGAACTCCTCGAAGGGCATGAAGAGCGTGCACGTGAAGGAGCGGTCCTGCACAGCACAACGCCGGCGGTGGCACCGCCCGCAACGACGCACCTGAGTTCAACGCTCATGCAAGTGCCCCCACGCTCAATCCACTGCTAGATGAGGGCTTCCTGTTGTTAACGCTTGTTCCAGCGTGTGCCAGTCGACCATCAGAGCAATATCCAGGCTCAAACCTGCTTAGCTTCCCCTTGATTCAATCGCGCACTTTGGAAATCGTGAATGTTTCAGTTACTTTATCTATACGAGCAATGCTCTCGGTGAAATGTTCCTGCTGAGCTGAGCCGGACGACTGCTTCCCACGGCGAGCGCGAGTTGAGACGCGCGCGGATGCTTGCTTGGCTGCGCCATGTAGTAGGCGAGTGCTGCGTTACACCGTAGCACCGAGCGAGTGCTGCGTTACGCCGCAGTGCCCAGCGAGCGCTGCGTTACGCCGCAGTGCCGAGCGAGTGCTGCGCTGCAGTGTCGGGTTACTGCTGCGTTACGTTGTTGGGCAGGGCGATCATCATGAAGGTGTTGCGAGGCCAGATGTGCAGGTAGTTCGTCTCCATCGCAAACTGCAAATGGAACAGCAGTTGTAAAGAACAGAGTGCGGTTCATTTCCACAGAGAGGGAGGGGGGGGAACAGCCACTTGGTTAGCCGGCACCAAGATTTACTTGACACTGTCGATTAATTAATGAGTGTTTTTTAGTTGAAAGGGGGCCGAGGTGGGAATCGAACCACCTCGGACAGAACTTTCTTTTTGGTGAGGTGCAGATGTCACCGCTGCACAGCCACCGTTGCTGTTGGTCTCCGATGGATGCGATCTACTTTCAAACCCAGCGCATTGGCGGTCAGCACGTGGGGGGTGGTGCTGTGGAGGCTTTTTCCATGTTCTCGCTGCGGAGATTTGGAAATGTGAGGTGCCACGGTGGAGGAGTTACCGGCCCTCTGAACACGCCATCCTACCCAGTCACTCAACCCTCGCACCCACCAGAGCCTCACTGCCTGCACCTCACCTACACACAGCCAGTCAGGTTAACGGATCTGACTACATTGCCCCCATTGCCTTGAGATACTGTAACTTGCTCACTCGGTGGAGAATTGTTAAAGAGAGCTGCACAGGTCAACGGTTACAGCTTACATAAAAACTGAGTCAATCGGCCCACGGCACCTGCGTTTATCCCGTGACCTCCTGTCAAGCGAGCTTTTTTGACACTTTGCGTGATAGCCGCAAAGTGCACCTGGCCTGGCGCAGGCGCAGTGTGGGGGGGGGGGGGGGGGGGGGGGGGGGGGGGGGGGGGGGGGGGGGGGGTGGGTGTTCTTGTGCACACCTCCCCGGCGGCCGTGGGCGGGATGGTGAGCTCCAGGTATCCGTGCGGGATGTAGGTCTGGCTGAAGTTGAACCGCACGGAGCGCATGACCTGGCGGCGCACGGCCGAGAAGGCCCCGTCACAGCCGACGAGCAGATCGCACGACGTGCGCAGCAGCGGAGGCTCGCTCGACCTGCGCACCCGCGTCGTCACCATCAGCGTCGACGTCGCTTCGTCACCGCTCGGTGTGTGATGGGAATTGCTCTCAAGAGCTGCTCTTTCGGGATAACCGCGTCGAGCGTTCCTCCTTTCCCCTTCGCGACGCTTCGCCATCGGTCTAAACAATCCTAGATCGATTTGTACAATTACGTTAAATCGACTCCAATAACTGCTGTGCATGCAACAAAGTCCGCGCGCGAACCCATTTTGCTTGATGACTTCAAAGGCGCGCCACGCTCTCGGAGAGCGGACGCAGTTGGGTTGCCGGGCCGACTGGCGAGTCAGCCACCCGGCAAGGAGGGCGATGAGCCGGTAGGCGAGACACGCACACGCATGCACGCTCGCACGCACGCACGCACACACACGCACACACGCACACGCACGCGCGCACGCATGCGTGCACACGCACACGCACGCGCGCACGCTCGCACGCTCGCACGCACGCACGCACGCGTGCACACGCACGCACCGCCGGAACGTGATGGAGCCGCTGTGCGGGTCCGCGGTCTCCAACTTGTGCTCGAAGTGCAGCCGCACATTGGGGTAGCTCTCCACGGCTGCACGCACAGAATCACGCAAAGCAAAAGATTCCCCGTGTAGACCCAACAGACTGTCGGGGCACGTTCCGTTAGCAAGCACCTATTAAGGTCGACACGGCACACAAAGAGGTGGGTGATTAGCACCACGCCCGACCGCCTTTGTATCCCTAGTGGAAACGCTTATAGACCGCACTAGGTACGAATTAGATGCTGAGTAGACGTAGGGAAGGCCCAGGACCGGGTTCAGAAAATCGTCACTGGTGTTGGCCGTTGGTGGGATTCGAACTCGGGTCGCCGGCCTTGTCGCTGGGCGCGCCGACGGCCGCAGCACCGCTCCCCACACAGCGTGACGCACGGAGCGTGACGCACGCGCGAGGGCAGGCAGGACGACGGAGGCGACCGGGATCCGAACGCCGACCTCTGCGTACGCGCGCACCTGAGAGAAGCTCCTTGTTGAGCAGCGCGCGGTCCACGGACAGCAGGTACTGTTGGCAAAACGATGCGTTGAAGAATGATTGATGGAGAGAGGATTCACAGCTCCACGCGGATAAGGTCATTAACTCAATTCGCAGTGGTTCATTTCTGAACTGCAATGTTTATATTTCTACTCCGAAGAGGTCAGGTTTGCCATGAATTGGCGACTTGATTTTTCAACCGTTGGCTATATTACAAATACACGCACAACATTGCGTGTGTATCGGTATATAATACACATTTATACGTTATATGTTTTATGTTTGTGTATATTCCCTCTGCAGGCACGATCACCGCTACATTCAACGCTTATAAAATGTGAAGAATCAACCGTCTATTTGTCCGTGACATCGCAACTCCTAAATAATTGTGGCGATTCATCAAATTCCCCATGACGTTTGTGACGGAGAGGTTGAGATGTGGTGCGGGGGGCAGCGGTGAGACGATGGAATCGCTGCACCTCGGTGCAGCTCCCTGTACCTGCCCCTTCTTGCCGTACAGGATCGGAGAGCATTCGCCGCTGAGCGAGTGGATCATGCGGCCGTGCATGGGAATTCCGGTCGACCGGATCTGGGCATGCGGCCACACGGTGGGGAGCGGGGAGGAGTTTGTGATACAGAGTCATGCGCATGAATATTAACTTAACGGTGATAACTATGGCTAGTTTTCTGCAAGTATATACACGGTGGAAACTCCCCCCCCCTACCATTTCTGATAAGAATACAAATGGTAAGATGCTCACTCACCAGACAATGTTCACAAGATACAAAGTTTGCAATAACCACACACGGATTCATTATCAATACCCGCTTAATCATGTACAGAGTCGTGGGTGGGGGGGCCGCGGAGCCTATTCTCGCTGACAGAGGGGGCAAGGCGGGGGAATACCCGGGATGAGAAGCCAGTACATCACAGAGAATACTTTTCGTGGCAATTTACTCAGTAGGCCAATTAACCTCGGCAGCAGCATGTCTTTGGACAGTGGGAGGAAACCAGAGTACCCCACATGCTCTTGAAAACAACACTGCACCTGAGGATACCTCTAACGTGCGAGGCGAAACGTCGCGAGGTGGAGAGAGGGAGCGATCGACGCGGCTGTCCCGAGAGAGCAGCTTTTCGAAGCAATCGTCAATTTATGCATTGTCATTGAAACTGAATTGGCTCGCAGCAAAGATGCCCTTCATTGTGGTCAAAGACCCGAAAACTAAAAACACGATTGACCTTGTGAATAGATTAAGCGAGAGCCTGTTTCTTGAAATGTTCAAGCTTATTATTAATATTCCCTGTCAGAGTTTGGGGAAGGGAGATAATTAATGATGAGCAGAAGTTCCGCAGTGGAGCTTAGCGAGGGAAGAAGATGCTGATGTAGGTTTCCACGGCTCGATGCATGGCGATGTCGGGATTGCCGTGTCGAACGCTCCTCCTCTCTCGCGAGTGTCAGAACGCCTGAGGATGCCTCGGACGTGGGAAGGCGAAACGTCGTGAATGCAAGTGACGAAGCGCTCAGTGACGCGGCTGTAACGAAATCGCGGCTTTGGGGGAGGA
>JAZEWT010000018.1:599066-624168 GCA_036362905.1 Mordacia mordax
CCTATTCCTTAACTCTGCAAGTGTGCACTGAGTAAACCAAACACGAGCCGGTGCATTGAGGCGACACTTTAACGGAAGAGATGGCTTGCTTTATCCATTGTTTTGGAATCAAATGTCAGTGAATTATTTATAGATTTGTGAACGTTCAATGGTCTGTGCTGTAAGGTGACCATGGGTTAGCAGATTCATGAGCCCGTCCGTGGAGACGTTATCCCGTGACGTGCGTTGTGGGATAAAATATTCTCCAAATTCTCAGATTTACTCCAAACAAAAGTAACCGTTCGACTTTTAATTGTAATTGGCAGTGGTGTGGACATCAAGTGTGGAGCCACTGCACGAGGACCTACGGGCTGGGGGGCCTTAGACACCGGACTACAGAGGGGAGGGAGCGAGGGTGATGATTGAAGAGAGAGGACAGAGCATTCCATACAAAATAAATATGAATTGACTGATAACACCGTAATATACAGAACGCAGCCTTCCCCCCTCGAGGAAAATCTGTGGTTTCCTCGCGCCTTTCAGTCTTTCCCTTTTAGAATGAATACTTTAAAAATTTAATGAATATGTGACACGAGTTATAAATTGCATTTATACGATGTTGTACATGCCTTGCACTAAGACCCTTGCCAACCACACTACTATTCCTCTGGAGATCAGCCAAACGACCCAGTGCAGGGCATTCACGAACAAGTGTAGCAGTGCAGCGATAAATAACTTACATTGACACCTTGGCTGCAGGGCAACGGAGCTCTTTGTGTGGCTGATTGTACCCAGTTTCAAAAGTGTAAGATGATGACTGGGCAAACGGTCACGCGTACTGAGCCCCTTTCCAGAAGCCGTGTGGCTGGAGGAAATAGGAATTGATGGCCTGCTTATCGCCTTGTTGGTGGGAGAGGTCTTGATGATGATCCCATCGCTAGCGTCGTGTATCATTGTGTGTGTTAGTTCATCATCATTATCAGTACTCGTTTAATCATGTACAGGGTCGCGGGGGGCCGGAGCCTATCCCGGCAGACAAAGGGCGCAAGGCGGTGCTATACCCAGGATTTGACACGAGTATATCGCAGGGTACTGGGAGTAATTTACTCAGCAGGCCAATTAACCTCGGCAGCAGCGTGTCTTTGGACGGTGGGAGGAAACCGGAGTGCCCGGCAAAAACCCACGCGAACACGGGGTGGAGAACTCGCAAACTCCACACAGAAAGGCACCCGAGCCGGGAATCGAACCTGGGACTTTATTGCTGTGAGGCGACGGCGCTCCCCGTACGCACAGTCCTCGCTCGAGTCGGAGACGCGTGAATAAACAAAGAAGCACAGAGAGCAGGATGGCATCCACGGGATGAGTCGGCAGCCAGCATTACCCGAGCTCTGCCGCAGTCCTCTATTAAGATGTTATCATTCGATTCATAAACGCTTGCGCGTGGGAGGAAACCGGAGCACCTGGAGTAAAGTCGCGCGTGCGAGAGGGAAACACTTGATCCCATACAGCCGAAACGGGTGGAGGGCACAGTCTCGCTGTACTGCCATCTCGTGGCGAGCTGCTTTCTGCACGTCCACGGGAAGGAGGGAGTTTTCACACCGTCTGTGCGTGGGACACCGACCTTCGCGCTCGCAGTGATGCATTACACGCGACGTGCGTGGCCATGGCCACGAGCCACCATTGTCCGTTTTCAAAAGAGATTATCATACAGGGGGCCGCACGGTGGCCCAGTGGGTTAGCGCTGTCGCCTCCTCACAGCAAGAAGGTCCCGGGTTCGAATCTCGGCTCGGGTGCCTTTCTGTGTGGAGTTTGCGAGTTCTCTCCCCGTGTCCGCGTGGGTTTTCGCCGGGCACTCCGGTTTCCTCCGACAGTCCAAAAAACATGCTGCTGCATAGGTTAATTGGCTTGCAGACGAAATTGCCCGCAGTGCCCGGTGATGGACTGGCGTCCTATCGTGTGAATATCCCTGCCTTGCTCTCTGTGTCTGCCGGGATAGGCTCCGGCTCACCGCCACCCTCTCTGTGTCTGCCGGGATAGGCTCCGGCTCACCGCCACCCTGTACAGGACTAAGCGATTTCTGGCAATGAGATGAGATGAGATTATCATACAGGGTGATCCGTTTATGGACACCCCATTGATTTGTAACGGCATTCCCTTCATTGCCAATGGTAGAGTGAATACCGTGAATGCGATGGTTGTGTTGTCTTGCAGAGGAGAGGGTACGTGTGAGGGTTTAGACTTGAGTGTAGATGGCGGCAGAGGTTAGCGGGAGACATTTGGAGGCTTTGAAGTAAAATAGTGTTTCCCGTTTAGCGGCTCCAGGGTGTTATTTTAGTGGGGTCGCTTTAAAAAGGTCACCCCCTATATCCAAGTAATAATGTGTAGCTCATTTAAATTAAATGTAACAAAGCTCGGTAATGTTTTGCGTGTGTTTGTAGTGCAATGCTTTAGAGTTCCGCCGTTTCCCTTGAAAATAATACTTTAAGTCTCAATTTGTGCTCTCAGTTGGTTCAGATTAAGGCGTTTTGCCTTCCGAGTTAATTACGTGCCATCGATGTACAAGCGGCGTTCACACGTCACCAATTAATTAGCCTTATCCAAACAGCAATTAGGCTGTTAACCATTCGATCGAGAGTTGTTCTCACTGTGCAGCGTGTGGATGTCACTGCTAACCCGCTGTTCATTCTCTCGTCCCCGTCTCTCTGCTGGAGAAGGAGCAGCACTTCAGGCGCCAAGGTAAGGAACGACCACACACATGCACACGCGCTTTATGTCCGTTTTGTATTCCCGTTATGCTGCCTGCGCGTCTCGTCACGAGGCTGGACAATGGGCCGTTCGTGGCTCGCCACTCTTAATGTACCCCCTTACGATGTACAGCCCTCTCCCGGCAAGCCAGAGTATATAGCGCCTCGGAGAGCAAAGAGAGCCGTCCAGAGGTGAAAGTAAGCCGGTGCAGTCCCCTACGGAATACTGTCGAGAAAGTGGCCTAAGTGTTCCGTACAAGTGGCATGGGAAGGGGAGTTCCCATCCTTGGATTCATCAACCCTCGCCTCCACAGTGCTGGACGAGCCCGATCGCTACCACCAGGGGGCTAAGGGATTGCCCTGCAGCACAGAGATTTTACTTCCATTGAGATTAAACACGTCTTCAAATCTGACTCGCTATGTCATTCAGACTATGCCCGATATTAGAAAAAGACTCAGTCGTTGTGTTTGCCCAATCAGTCATCTCTCTCTTAAGGCCCAGAGCCAGGGGTGGTAATTCCACGTTACCATGGCGCAGGCGAGTTTATCCGTTGCACAGAGTTCGTATTTCACCGATTGGGATTTGAACTCACGGGCCAGTGCGCGATGGTAACACGAAGCAACACGTCTTGTATTGAATACAGTGTCTTGAGGAGCTGTCTAGAGTGGCCTCTAGTGGAGGAGATTCTTCCGCCAGCAGCGGCGCGAGCTGGGATAGCCAGGGCAACACCTTTACCTTCTTACACTATACATGCTTTAAATGTCTTGTGACCCCCCCTCCACCCCCATTTAACTCTCTCAAACGTAATACGTCTGTACACCAATGGGTGTTGGGTCACAAGTCTTCTGGACCACCCTGTGCAATGCGTTATCAGTGCGGAATGACTACCGATGATTGAGCGAGCAGCCCCCCCCCCGCCCGTTCGTACGGCTGACGGTGACCGCCTGGGCTGGTCCGGTGCACCTTCTCGTTGTGCCCACCAGTGTTGTTCCACGCGAGCGGTGCGCGTAGCGACCACGTGCCGTGTCCATACGAGAGACAAAGCCACGCACACACGCACACCGAGACAATGGGGCCCCCGCCCGTGTAGCCTGAGCACACACGAGCGTCAGGTGTTGTTCGCGGGCGCCTATGATGGTTGCTGGCCAGCAGGTACGCGCGGCCGCCTTTGTCTCCCCTAGAGGCAATGTTTACACATCGCGCTAGGCGCTCATTTGAGGCTGGGTCGAACCAGGGGAGGCCGAAGGACCGGTTTCTAGAACCGTCACCGGTGTTGGGCCGTGAGCGGCATTCGATCCGCCGGGTTCGAAGCGCAGCGCGCTAACCGCGGCGCCACCGCTCCCAACGAGGGCGCGCACATCCCGACATCATCACGCGTGGCTTTCAAACCCAGCGTACTGAGAGCACAGGAAACGTACACACGGCGTACAGACGCACGGATCGCTCGTACAGACACACAGACGCACACACATTGCAGCACACGTGACTCACGGAGGGTTGAATTTTTCCACTCTGGGATCAATGTCTCCGTGTGGTGGTGGTGTTTATTTTGTGTCTAATTTCTTAATTATTTGGTGATGCTGCTGTCGCTGAGTTGGCAGTCGTACGCGAGTACAATCAACAAAAACTACCGAACAACCACGTCAGCGACAAAGCGGCGTTTGTGACTTCATGTTACGCTCCTTTTGCTAATTAGGTCAATTAAGCGGATTCGTTCAAACTTGTCAGATTTCGTTTGGAGCGTGACGCTGCAATGTCGTTGCGAAGCAAACGGGATTATTATTGTTATTCCTCTTCTGTATGTGTGCGTGTGGGGAGCGGTGGCGCAGCGCTTAGCGCGCTGGGCTACAAACCTGGCGACCGGAGTTGGAAACCCGCTCACGGCCAACACCAGTGACGACTTTCTGAACCGGTCCTGGGCCTCCCCTAGGTTGACTCAGCCTCAAATAAGTACTCTGTGCAATGTGTAAATATTGCCACGAGGGAGACAACTTTGTCTTTGTGTTTGCGCGTGTGTGCGTGTACGTATGTGTGTGCGCGTGTGTGTGCGCGTGTGTACGTGTGTGTGTGTGTACGTGTGTATTTGTGTGTGCGCGTGTGTACGTGTACGTATGTGTGAGCGTGTGTGTGCGCGTGTGTGCGCGTGTGTGCGTGTGTACGCGTGTGTGCGTGTACGTGTGTGTGCGCGTGTGTACGCGCGTATGTGTGGGCGTGTGTGCGCGTGTGTACGCGCGTGTGTGTGTGTACGTGTGTATTTGTGTGTGCGCGTGTCGGTAGCGAGGGGTGGGCTCGCGGTTAGTTCGCCGCGCCACGAACCCGGCCACCCAAGTTCGATTCCCGCTCACAGACCACACCTAGATACCATGTCTGAAACGGGCCTGAGCCTCTTTTAGGGCGACTCAGCCTCAAATGAGTACCTGGTGGCCAAGCGTGGCGCTGGCCATACACCCCCTAGCCCACTGTTCCTGCATTAATAGGTGCTCGCTAATAGCTCTTCCCCCAAAAATCTGTTGAAGGCTCCACGGCGGTGGTCTTTGTATGCTATACCATGCATAAGCAATTCAACAGATGGGCCGTTTCAACTTCGCTGCTAAATAAATACGCCGATGAATAAGGAAACTCACGCACTAAAGTTTGTAATTCGCGCTGCGCTATTTAACTTTGTCTTGAAAATCTAACATCCTGACAATGTGTGGCAACAAATATAAAAATGTGCTCACCAGCTGGAATTGCTGTCCGTATTCATTATCACGACAGCTCGCTGTTGTTAGGACATCAGGCAGTGTCATCAACATCATTGCGTGTGTGAGCGACTTGCTTGCACACACGTGACGGTCATATTATTATTATTACCGGGCGATCAGGAAACGAAGGAGGAGAAACGTTCGCCATGGCTATCGAGAAAGAGCGGTTCTTCAGAAACGTTTCATTCATTAATATTATGTTATTTTAAAATACCCTGCGCTTTTTACATTTTTGAAGAATGTACATGCACGTTATGGTCTGTGAGCATCTCAAAACCCCAATTTAGGCAAGAAATGTCATTGGACGGTGGGAGGAAACCGGAATACCTGGCGACAAATCATGTGGACGCGGAAACAGAACACGCAAATTCCACACAGACACCCGAGTCGGGATTCGAACCCGAGACTTTGCAATAAGGCGACCGCCACCCACCGCTACGCCACACATCTGTGAGCATATCAGCTAGATCTCTTCCTGTCTGGCAGCAGCAGCGGCAGAGAGGCCCCCCACTCATGCCTGGCCTCGACGTGAAATGCCACAAATCCCTGGTCTCTTTCGCAACGACTGCATGACGCAGACATTGCGCGTTAACGTTTATAATCAGATGCGTCGAACCCGCTCACAATTAGAACGATGCCTCAAGGCGAGGGCCCCGCGCGACCCTGGAGGGTGGCTGTGTTGCGCGCACGTGTGTTGCTCGCAACCTGGGAGCACGTGGCTGTGAGTCAGGGTGGTGACGCCGGTGGGGCGAGTGATAATAATAATAATTGCATTTATCGAGCGCTTTTCACCCGAGGGTTACAAAGCGCTGAGTGATGGGGCGGAGAGGACAACGGCTATTGTCGCGACTCCAGCACGCCAGTTCGCTGGACGGCGCGGTGAGGATTGCTGCTGATGCCTCACTGCAAATAAGAGCCCTGGTTCGATACCCGGCTCGGGGGTTGCCTTTCTGCGTGGAGTTTGCGAGTTCTCTCCCCCGTGTCCGCGTGGGATGTCGCCGGGTACTCCGGTTTCCTCCCACCGTCCGAAAACACGCTGCCTACGTTAATTATCCTGCTTAAATTTCTCTCGGTATTCCGAGATGTTATAGCTTGCTTGCCCATCCTCGCTGGACGACTGTCAAAAAGAATAACATAGCTGAACGGGTCCTTCCATGTTCAACACAAACTGACAAGCTGAGTGATATGCACTTGACGGATAGCCTATACAGCTATTACATCATTATTATCTTAACACCGGGCGGCGCGGTGGCCCAGTGGTTAGCCCTGACGCCTCACAGCAAGAAGGTCCCGGGTTCGAATCTCTCGGCTCGGGTGCCTTTCTGTGTGGAGTTTGCATGCTCTCCCCGTGTCCGCGTGGGTTTTCGCCGGGTACTCCGGTTTCCTGCCGCAGTGCACGGTGCGCGCCGCGCCGCGGTTTTCCCGGAGCCACGCGTCTGAGCCGATCGGCCGCTGTGCCGTCCAGGTGACGTTCGAACCGCTGACGGAGGCGGCGCCGCCGCCGCGGGAGCCGCTGACGGGCGGTCATTACCGCGCCGCGGCCGAGGTGGCGCGCGGCGAGCTGGCTGCCATGGAGGTGAAGCAGGAGGGACTGGAGGCCGAGGTGAGATCCGTCGCATCCGTTCGTACGTGCGGAAGGAACCGCTGAGCTGTGGCAGATCTTGTTGACGGTTGCCCAGCGAGGAAGGGGTCAGAGGGTTGGTAGATACGTTGGGGGCTATACCCGTGATGGGACGCCGGTCCAGCGCGGGTCATCGGATGGTAATTTAGTCAGCAGGCCATATAACGTAGACAGCGTGTGTTTGGACCGTCGTGGGATGCAACCGGAGCACCCAGCGAAAACACAGGCGGACATCGGGAGAACAACGCAAACTCCACACGCAGAGGCGGCACCTGAGCCGGGATTCGAACCTCGGGCCTTCTTGCTGTGATTAACACGTCACCATATCATACGTTTACGTGTCAACTGCAACACTGACTTTTTCTCTACACATCCTTCAAAGTTTTTCTGTGAACTGCTCTTATAATGTGAAGCTTTACAGATGTGTATTATTACAGCAGAAAGTACCCAGTGAGCTTGCAAGCTCGAAATGCGGGATTCCTGCGACACAACAAACGTCCAAACTGACCAACGCAACAAGGCATAAAACCTGGGTATATCCCCGCCTTGCCCTCTGTCTGCCGGGATAGGCTCGGCCTCCCCGCCGCCGCCACCCTGTACAGGATTAAGCGGGTATTGATCATGATAATGACGATGAAGTAAAGAAACTCACAGCGCCAACTTGTACCAGGATGAAACCCCAGCCACACGACGCGATTCGTCACCATCGCCGCCGTCCTCCTCTAACGCCGCGCATCCCGACAGGTGCGCGAGCTGCGCGCTCGCCTCGCCGCCAAGGAGTCGGCGGCGCACGAGCTGCGCCGCGAGCTGGAGTCGCACCGCGAGGACGGCGCGCGGAGCGCGTCGCTCATCCAGTCGCTGCGCGAGCGCCTTCGCGACACCGAGGAGGCGTCGGGGGCGCTGAGCGCGGCCCGCGCGCGCTGCGACGCCGCCGTGCAGGCCGCTCAGCACAATGCCCGCGATATGCAGGCCCGCGTCGCCGAGCTGGAGGAGCGGCTGAGGTTCGTGATGCCCCCCTCCCCCCCCCCCGTGAGGTCGGCCGGCAGGGTGGCGTCCAGGGGGCTCGGGGGTATCGTGCGTTGGTGGGGGCGCGGCCACTTAAAGGGATCGCCGAGTCCGAGGTAGTGCTGCGGTGACCGCTTTGGTTTATGTGGCGGCGGCGGAGTGGCGAGCAGCGCTGCCGCATCACGGCAAGAAGGACCCGGGTTCAGTTCCTAGCTCGGGGGTCGTCTTTTTTCACGTGAAGTTAGTTTTCTCGCCGTTTCTACATGGGTTCTCGCCGGGTACTCCATTTTCCCCCCACGCTCTAAAGAAACACTGCTCGGGTTAATTGTCCCGTTGGCTGAATTGCTTCCAGTGCTCTGAGATTTTCTCATTTGCTTCACCATTCTGGCTGAATTACTGTGGAAATGAGCTACATAGTTCCACGATTCCTTTCAGCTTAAATAAAAATTGACCGACAGACTTACAATGGCCTTAACAGCCGCATGCGACTGCCTAGGGCAGATCTATGCTGATCGCTACATGGCGATGACGATGATGATGATGCAGCCAGCCTAGAGAACATCCTCCAGCTGATTGGTGAGTTCCAGAGATGTCACGTGACACTCAAAGAATGTGGAATGACACCCTGACTGCCACAGTATATCTAGATGAAGACATGACAATGCTTGCTGCGAGATATCAGAACAGAGACTGCATCTCACAGCTTGATGCCCGCTAATGCTGATTCTAAGTAAATGTGCTGTGGACTGCTGTCCAGCACACGGAGGGCTGAATTCGTAAAAAATTGTCCGCGTTTGTCCACGTGACAATGCTATAAATTGTCTGTGTCGGGTGGAGAAGGTTTTTACGACACGTTTCACTCACGCGATCTGATACAAAAATCAATTTTGAATCCTCATGCCAATAGTGCAGTTGTGATAAAAAAAACTGGGGGTAAAAACAAATATTTCGTTAACCTTTACGAAGGGGCCACGAGCAGCCGCCTGAGTGGCCCCTCTCGGTCTCGCTGTGGGAGCTACAAGGGGACCCCCCCATGCGGCGCAAATATTGATCTCTGTGTCACTTCTTTAGAAGCAGTGCAAATATTAAACGTGGACAACAAACATGTGCCCACAGATAGCTGGTGAGTTTAGTGAAGGGCACGGTGGCATTTTGTGAATGATATAATAATAATTTTTATTGACCGTTACACTCTGGGTTCAAAGTGGCTGAAATTTATTACTGACACGGTGGTCGTATTGCAAGCGTACCGGTAAAAAAACGTTTCGGCCACTTAACGGCATGCCCCACCAGACTGTACCGACTTACTTTCACCTCGGGTCACACTGCTATGAATAGAAAGTAAAGGATGCATTCATTCCGGTCAGAGTTTTCCAAACCCCACTGCACGCGACCAACAATGATGCGTACATCCCTCCTGTTTAATGCTTGCTCCGTACAATGTCTGGCTCATTTCTGATCCTTGGAATTAATTAGTCTGTGGCTGTCGGGGCGGGTGGGAAATAGACATCCGCTGCTGTGCAGTCATCACGAGGAGGAATCTCAGACGTGCTTTTGTGACATCCTCTTCTCTGGGCAGTTCTCCTGCACCCAGTACCGTGCATAGTTAATCGTCTGATATTCAAATGTACTCTGCGTGGCGCTTATTCGTTCCATTTCAAATGCATTCGTTTGTAAAGAGGAGCGAGGAAACCACAGAGAGCGGGGTGGGGGAAGGCAGTTGTGCAGTTAACCGGTGCAAATATTTGTCAGACGCTGCGTCAGATACATTATGATGTCATCGCCCAATTTAATTAATGAGGGAGTACTCGGCGGAAACCCACGCAGAACAGGAGGAGAACACACAAACTCGACATTGAACGGGACATCAAACCTCCTCGGGCAGGACTTTGTCTCTGTGAGGCACAGATGCGACCGCCGCACCGCCCTGCTAGGCAGCCTGTTCTAAACACTGCCCGTTGCACGTTACTGATAATTTATAAATGCGCGTCACACGCGACATAGAAACTCACTCACACACTCAAGGGCTCACACAGTGCTTGAGGTGTTAGCGAAGAGTTTTTGGGTTCGCTGGCAGACTGGCGTTAGTGGCACGGAGAGAGGTATACTGGATGTGGTGTGCTGGGGGTGTGTCTCTTTTAAAGACTCGTTTATTTCGCGTTTCTCTTTACTCTGTAACTGTAAACGTACGGCACGTGCTGGCGTCTGTGGTGCAGCTTTATTATAACAGAGTTCTCCTCGTACAGTATCTTGAGCAGCAACATCTGCGTCTCACAGAGAGAAGGTCCTACCCGAGGTGGTTTAGTCCCACCTTTCTGTGTAGAAGTTGTGTGTTCTCCCTCTGTTCTGCATGGGTTCACTGCGGGTTCTCCGTTTACCTCCCACAACGAACAAAATAACAACTCGATGATTGCTTCGAGAAGCTGCTCTCTCGGGACGGCCGCGTCGTTCGCTTCCTCTCTCCACCTCGCGACGTTTCGCCGCACATGATTGGAGGCATCCTCGGGCGCAGTGTGTGTGCGCGAAACGTTGCGAGGAGAGGAGAGAGGGGGAGCGATCGACGCGGCTGTGCCGGGAGAGCAGCTTCTCGAAGCAATCATCACGCATCGAGCCGTGAAAACCTACATCGTTACAAAATAACAACTCGTTAATGCATTGGCCGATGCCATTATAATATCTATGGACACGGTGTTTGGTGGGACGGTGCCGGCTGACTACGCGGAGGAGAGGAGGAGAGATCGACGGAGCTATCCCCAGAGAGCAGCGTTTGGAAGCAGTCATTCTGCATCGATCAGTGAACCCTACACCAGTACATTATCATTTGCATTGAGGCAGCAAAGAGTCCTCGGGTTGGATTCCCGGTTCAGTGTCCTCTCTGTGTGAAGTTTGCGTGTTCTCCCCGTGTCCACGTGGGTTTTCACCGGGTACTCCGGTTTCCTTCCGCCGTCCAAAGACACGCTGCTGCCTAGGTTAATTGGCCTGCTGAGTAAATTGCCCCAAGTGCCCTGCGATGTTCCGAAGTCACTGGGTGAAACCCCCGCCTTGCGCCCTCTATCCGCCGGGATAGGCGCCAGCCCTCCGCGACCCTGTACAGAATGAAGCGGGCATTGATGACGACGACAGCGAAGTCGTCTCAGTGGTTGTCGTCGCCGCTGTTGTCGTCGTTAACGGCGAGCGCTCCGCCCGCGGCAGCGTGCACCTGGCCGAGAGGGAGGACGCCGAGCAGAGAGCCGCGGCGGCGGAGAAGCAGCTGCGCGACACGGTGGACAAGCTGGCGCACGCTCTCAACGTGCACACGAGCGGGGAGGACGAGGAGCTGGTCGACGTTCTGGCCGCCCGGGTGCGTGATCCGTAAACAAAGCAAAAAGAAACCCGCTCGGCCTGACTCGCGCACGCGCGGTCGGAGAAGGCCAGGCGCGGCGTTCGCCACCCGAGGCCCGCGTACGCCGTGCCGGGCTGAATAGGTGCTCGCTGACGGCGCTTGCAGACGCTCGTTAACGGCTACACGGGGCGATGTTTGTCCTTGTCAAGGTGCACCTGGCCTGGCACAAGCACCGTGTGGTGTTGTTGTTGTTGAGCGCGGGCCTCTCGCGGGTCGACTCGATCCTACGCCAGTGCCTCGCGCATCGCGGTGACGTCCGTGCCGCGGAGGGAAAGGAGGTTCGGCGCGATGGTGCTCGCTCGCCTCCTCGCGTGCCGTGCCGGCCTTCATGGGCGCTGCTCGCTGACAGCGCTCGCAGCGGCCGCGCGGGGGATCTTTGCCGGTGCAAGCGCGCGAGTGCGGTGAGAAGACTCTTTCCGTGCCGCTGGTTTGCTTTTCATGATTTTTGGCACCGAAGTCGCAGCGTGAATGCCCCAAAGGCTGTGCCCGGCACTGGAGGAATCCCCGTTAAAAAAACACAGGGAGCTGGCAACGCTTTCAGTAGCCGGGCTAGTGATCCATAAAGAACACGTGTTAGAAATAAACAGATTGGCTGGTTAGTGCGGGCACGAGCGCCGGATTACCTGCGCCAATTCCGTTCGCAGAGCAGATGTTACTGTGGCCATTTATGATGCTGGTGTTTTCTCCAGAGGTGTGCTTTCGTGATGAGAACATTGCATGTTAAACGGTACGTGTATAATAAGGTAAGTAATTAAGTGTTTAGATGGCCCGCACGATGAGTTATGGATGCGTGCCCCAAATGCACTAAGCATCGTATTACTCCTCACTTTAATAATTTAAAAAAATTAAAAAGTTGCCTCTCGTTTAAGCGAATTCCACCGTGGGTTCTCTCGGAAGTCGGCTGAAGCAGGAGCCCGCGCGCCGCGCGTTGCCTGCTGATGTCTGAGAGGAGGCGGAAAAGAACAGCGCCGCCGTTCTCATGTTCGCTGGGGCCGTCCCATACCGACGTGCCGCAGCGTGGCGGAGCGGTGGCGCAGCTGTAGAGGTACTTCTGCCTCACAGCGAGGAGGTCGCTCGTTCGATTATCGGCTCGGGTGCCGCCCCTCTCCGTTGGGTTCGCGCGCCCTCCTCGTGTTCGTCCAGGTTTTCGCCGGTTACCCCTGTTTCTTCCCACCCTTCAGTCGTGCGCCGACCAAATTGCCCCCTGCGATGGCACTGCGGCCCCATCCCGGATATGGCCCCGCGTCCTGCGCTCTGCCTCTGCCGGGCCAGGCGCCGGCTCGCCGTGACGCCGCACAAGACGAGGCTGGTCTGGTAACGAACGAATGAGCGAAAGGTGCGCGGGCCCGCGTTGTGCGTCGCCACAGGGAGCCGAGCTCTTCCAGGAGCGCGTGCTCCAGCGAGCGAAGATCGCGAGCCTCGAGGGGGCCCTGGGCTCGCAGGAGGTGGAGGCGAAGGCCAGCCGTGAGACCATCATGCGCCTCGTCTCCGAGGTCGGCCGCGAGCAGAAAGTCGCCTCCTCGCACGGACAGGAAGTGGAAGCCCTCCGCAAGGTCAGGGGTCACGGACGGCACGCGGTAACAATAGTAATAATTATTGAATTTTAATAGCTCTTTTTCACCCGAGGGTCACAAAGCACTGCACAGAGCTGCGGAGAGAAACACACGCCAACAACGACAGTAGAACGGTAAATCAGCAACAGTAAAAACAAATTGGGTTTGTTTTTTTAATACACACACCGCTGCAGAACAGCGTGGTAGGGCTGCCACCGCTCGCTAAGTGAGACTGGCCGTGTGCTCTGCATCAGTTGTCGATGCACTTGTGCTGTTGCTTACGCGGAACTGACAACAACAAAGGCTTTGGACGAATTGTTCCGTGAAAAACCCACAGATTTCCCACGAGATCTGCATGAAATAGGAGCGCAGTCGTGGAAAAGCGGGACAGGGGCAGCCATGGCAACGTGGCGATTACTGGAGTAGTGATTCTTCTGTTGGAGGTTGCATTGCGCTCGTGGCTCGGACCCAGCGGCCACCCTGGTTAATGCATTCGTCCCAAGTGTATTTTAACCTTGTGCTTCACGGTGGTTACTGAAGAGGCAGTGAAAATATTAGGCCATGTGCGCCGGTATCGGCCTAAATTTCTAAACGACCCATTTATGTAGATGTCACGGCAACATTGCTCCCAACTGTGAAACGACTGCAGACTCCGTTCGTCTGTGAAATACCGTTCCTTTCCGCGAGAGCCGTGCCCCATTAAAAAAAAAACCACACGAATACCAAACAGACTAGCGTTAATAACACGCATGGAATTGTCATCCCTTGAAAAACGTGCACTCCCCTTCAAATATGACTGCATCGGCTTTGATTAAGAGAAATTGATGGAAAGAATGCTCCTTCGGACAAAGTTTAAACAAAAGTTCAAATTAAAGTCAAATTGAATTCCTGCCCAAATTAATTGCTGAGATAATCTTCTGTTAACAAGCGCTGAGTCAGCGGTACAGGATCCGCATCAGCTATAGGTGGGAACAAAATCTCTCCATAGGACAACCGCCGTTGATTTGCCCATAAATTGGTAGTAATTTTATCGACCTTCAGGAGACGATGTGCCGAGTCAACCTCCAGCCAAAATTGTAACTCGTTACTCCCTGATAGCTAACCGCTCGATCTGTCACAAGGCCACCTGGTTGGATATGTGCACAAGAGAGACACAGCATCCAGAGAGGAGCTGCTCCGGTTCTGAATATATAATTGATCGCTACATTCATCGTTCCTCGTGTTCAAATGTGAATGCTGCATTTATGATGCATTTACATATATGTTGTGGTTCACAGCGTTGTGGCTGGGCTCGGTCTGCGAGTCAAGCATTCAGTTTGGGTTTTTTTTAAGCTGGAAGGAACCGTTGAATTTTGCAACATTCTTTAACGGTTCTCCAGCGGGGAAGGGTAAGCGAATTAGTAAATAACTTAGGCTATACCCGGACACCAGTTCTGTCTCGGGTATAGCCCAAATTAGCCCAGATTAGCTACTAACTGAGACAGCAGTCCCATTCTGGGTAGGCACTGGGAATAATATCGTCAGGAGGACAATTAACCTAGGTAGCAATAGCACGTCTTTGTACTGTGGCAGGAAACCGGAGTATCCAGCGAAAATCCACGTGCACACGGGGGAGAGAACACGCAAACTACACACAGACAATCGGCACCCGAGCTGGGCAGCGAACCCGGGTGCTTCTCGCTGTGAGGCAGGGCTGCGGCGCTACTCACTGCGCCGCCGCACTGAGTCACAGCGATGTTTTGTCGCGAGTAAATTATAGTGGCTGGCAGAAGGCAGTTAATGTTCGCTCGAATTGCGCCATTAGAGGCACAACGCTGATGACAGAGATTTGGGAAAATACGACGATAAGAACATCACAAGAGGGCATATCTCACTGCGTGTCACGGTGCAGGGAGAATCGTGAGCAAGTGATGGTGGTGCCAATAATTATAACGAGGCTGAGCACTGCAGTAATAATAATAACACTGATAATGATGAGGAGGATGGTGACGATGATTGTTGTGGAATGCATCTGTTGTTGTCAGGCGGTATTGTCCCTTCACAGAGGTGTGAGTGACTCAAGAGACCACTGACGATACCCACCACGCTGACGACAGCTGTGTTGCCGCTACTGCTGCAGGCGTTCGCTGCGACACTGATGACAGCGATGCTGACGATGACCGTGATCATGGCCGCAGTGACGATAACGCTACGACGTCACAGCTCGCTTGCCGGCAGGAGTGCCAGGCAGCGGCGTGCTCGCCGCGCTGGACTTGAGCGGGAGATATTGGCAACGCGAGAGTAAACAGCGGGCGACTCACAGCTGTAAGCGATGTTATTGACACAAGACTTGAGCGAGGAGGTACGCTCGACGCGGCTATTCGAAGAGAGCAACAAACTCGGAGCAGCGCCGGTAACCGCGCCGACGCCTCGCCCGCACCCCGCGCCCCGCGCAGGAGTGCGAGTCGGCGTGCCACGCGCGCCGCTCCGTCGAGCGCGAGGTCGAGGTGCTGCGCGAGCGGCTGGAGGCCGGGCAGCGCGCGTGGGACGCGACGCGGCGGGAGCTGGCGCAGCTGGAGCGCCGCCGCGGCGAGCTGGACGGCGGCCTGCGCTCCAGCGAGCTGGAGGCGCGCGCCGCGCGCGCCGCGCTGCACGCGTTCCGCTCGCAGCTCGCCGCGACGCTCGCCGACGGCGGGCAGGAGCGCGCGGGCGCCGCCGCCGCCACCGTCACGGAGGAGGAGGAGGACATCAAGGAGCGGGTGCGGCAGCTGGTGGTCGCGCGGCAGCAGAGCAAGGCGGTGAGAGAGCGAGCGGGCGAGCAAGGCGGTGAGAGAGCGAGCGGGCGAGCGAGCCGCTGAGCGGAGCGCGCGACGAGTGATCTCAATGTCTGGGCATCGCCACCAGGATGAGCTTCCTGGCACCGCAGCGGAAGCTGGAGGTGATCCCCAATCATTATGGTTATCTTGGCACGGTCAGTAGCGCTGTCGCCTCACAGTAGGAAGGTCCCCGGGTTCGATTCCTGGCTCGGGTACCTTTCTGCGTGGAGTTTGTGTGCCCTGTCCTTGTGTCCGCGAGGGGCTCTCGTCAGGTACCCAGGTTTCTTCCCACAGTCCAAAGTATTGCCCTGAATGAATAGCTCACGGTGCCCTGAGATGTTGTAACTTGCTCACCCTCCCCGATGGACAACTGTTAATAAGAAAGACACAGCCTAACGCTCGAGTAAAAACCGCCGAATCGGCCAGAGAGTTGGCGACCGCTTCGCCGACGCCCCCGATCGCGCACTGACGCCGCGGCGGCCGCGGCCGCCCCGGCTCCCCGCAGCTGACGGCGGAGCTGGAGGAGCGGGCGTCGCGTCTCGCGGCGCAGCTGCACCGCGAGGCGGAGCTGGGCCGCGACGGGGCGCGGCGGGCTCGGCGGGCCGAGGACCGGGCCCACGAGCTGGGCGAGCGGCTGCGCGCGCTCGAGGCGGAGCTCGCCACGGGCGACGTGCTGCGCGACGGCCTCACCGGCGACCGCCACAAGGTGGGCCGCGCGCGCGATCCGCGGGCAACCTGCGCGGTCGTGAGCGGAATGAGACGGGGAGGACGGTGGCGCGTGTGAGTTTCCGCCGGGTACTCCCGTCACTCAGCCACTTTTTGTTTCCGCTGCAAGGAGCCCTTGAGCTATGCGGCTCGTTTTCAACTGTTTCCAAGAGGGGGAAAGGGGCAAGCAGACAGTGGTCCAAGCAGGGCTATGCAAAGGATGGGACGCTAGTCCATCGCAGGCCATCAGGGACAATTTACTCAGTAGATCAATTAACTTAGGAACAACAGCATGTCTTTGGACAATTTCCTCCCACAGTCAAAAGAACATGCTGACTCGGTTAATTGCCCTGATTAAATCTACCCCTGTATTCTGCGATGAACTGGCTTCCAATCCTTGGTATAGCCCTGCCGTGCATCCAAGTTTTGTCGGGATAGGCTACGACACCACCGCGACGACCATCTGCAGGAATCACGATTTACACTTTTTCAACGTAAGAGGCGTGCTGGGAAGTGATTGATCTTCGCAGATGGAAATGATCCCGAACAAGTGAGAGAGACGATTTAATGTGATGGATTTTTGTGGCGTAATTGATGGCTGGACAGAGATCAGCAACTCACTGCACCTGACCATTCGATGTTTTCAGAGCCACGGTGTGGCTCTGTCGAGATTCACCACCAGTCCTCCTGCGTTTGACACCGTTGGTCGTTTATTATGACAGCTGCTCTCTCTCTCGAAATCTGTAAGCCGTTCCTGAACATGAAATGTATCCTGGTTTTACCAGCTGCGCTATTATAAAAAATAGTGCCTCGCTATTGAAAACCACGAGATTGCTATTTTTATAGTTCTGACTTTGAAGATGTTCCTATTCCCATACTGTGTCCCCATTATTGTACCTTATAGAAGACCATTCCACAACGTACACACGTGTGTACAGCCCTTTTGGAGGAGTTTATAGTGACGAGTTTATAGAGACCAAAGTTTTATAAGTAAATAATTATTTTTGTACTGTTATATTACCAATGAGTTATACAGGAATACCTCAATGAGTCTGCACATTGCTAATCAGGGAGCGTTATGCATTGGAATGACAAAGCATTAACATTCACGAGGATGTGGCATATGGGAAGAAATATAATGAACCCGGGTGGCATGGTGGCCCAGTGGGTAGCGCTGGAACACCCAGTTTTCTAATCTCGGCTCGGGTACCTTTCTCTGTTGAGTTTGCGAGTTCTTTCCCCGTGTCCGCGTGGGTTTTCGCCGGGCACTCCGGTTTCCTCCCACAGTCCAAAAACATGCTGTTGCATAGCCTAATTGGCTTGCAGACTAAATTGCCCGCAGTGCCCGGAGATGGACTGGCGTCCGATCGTGGCTATATCCCTGCCTTGCGCCCTGTGTCTGCCGGCATAGGCTCCGGCTCACCGCGACACAGGACTAAGCGGTTTCTGACAATGAGATGAGATGCGATAAAGAACCCGGAGAAAACCTACACGTGCAAGGAGATAACGCTCGAACCACTGTGTGGAGTGGTCTCAGGCAGGTTTGTGCTGCGTGGCCGGTAGGTGGCGAGAGAGCGCGTGAAACCCCGTCACTGCCCCGTTTGTGGACAATCGCTTTTCATTAAACAGGGGGCCCTATTATGTTGATGGCAGTCCTTGCCAGTAACGTGTGGTAACCCAGCAACATTTCATTGACGAAGCCAACTCTGCTGATAAGACCCAGAAGAGTCGAAACTGGTCCAGAGTGTGATTACTCAAGTAAACGCTGCTGGCTACATTTGGAATACCGATTAACTTGACACAGGAGTTGTGCTTATACTTGCTATTACGGTAAATCCATTAAACGCAACCTTGTGTGAGATTTGTGTCGGCCTCACAGAGATCGCATGGTGCATTGAACAAATACAAAGCCTACAAACCACGTTTTTCTACCCTGCTAAATCAACAAGAATTAAAAACAAACCTTACTGCTTTCACAGTTACGGTATACATACCTCTCCTCCACAGCTACTGGCTTCCCCATTCAGATGGATTTACCAGCATGTAAAGCCCTATCCATAGACCAAACACCTAGTTCTCGGTCAGACTAGGTTTATCATAACTGTGAAGGCACAACTCAGGACTTAATTTCCCACTCGGTAATTGTCAGCACAATGCTCGGCTTGGCCTGGACTAGGGATTATCAGCGTAAGGCACAAGCTCTCGAGCGCACGTTAGTTCAAAACAATCATTTATAATTCTGTCGCCTACGTGTCTAGGTAGCATCGTAAAGTAAGGCGAGACGGCAGCAGGGTTGCCAACTGTTCTGTATTTACCAGGGTCGCCCTCCATTTTGTGGCAGCTGTTCTGGAAAATCTGCTTGTTTTCACGGAGCAGGTCATTCAAAGTCTGGCTTTTTGCCCGTTATACGTACAGTTCTCTCTCTCTCTCTCTCATTGGGTTTACATTATGTCTTGATTTTTGTGCCTACGATTGATGTTCATCACTACAACAGAAAGTACCCAGTTAGGCTTGCAAGCTCTAGATGCGGGATTCCTGCGAGGCGTCGAACGTTCGAACTGCGGGATCGCAGTGGCGTCCTTTCGGCCGTCCTCCTTCGCAACTGGTTCTCGCCGAGTCACGGCTAAGCGCACGCGAGTTGCTCGCAATGGGCGCCGTGTCGTGTGCCTCTCCAACCGGAGCACACCTTCCTGTCACCTTCCCGGTAAACAGCTCGAGGCAGCCGCTGCCCCGCCGCGCTGCCCCCTCCGTCGCTGGATCTTGGCAGCGTCCGCAACGAGTGCCTCGATTCTATTCTTGCGCGCGGTGGCGGCAGGCACGAGCGCTGCTGGATACCACGAGAAGAGGGCTTTCGGAGATCATGTGCTCTTACCACTCACCGTGCTCTGTTGAAGGAGGGCACCGTCGCGGTGGTTTACTGCGCGGGCCACAATTTGGGTCGCAAGCCGCAGTGGCACCACTGCGGCTTGCGCGTTTACATTTATTCAGGCCATTGCGATGGTGGCGCGGTGAGTAGCGCCGCCAACCTCACAGCAAGAAATCGCAGGTTTGAATCCTGGTTCGGATGCCTTTCCGCGTTTGCTGTCCTGTCCTCATGTCTGCGTGGTCTTTAGCCATGTACTCCAGTTTCCTCCCACAGTCCAAAGTACACGCTGATGTTCCTGCCGAGGTTAATTGTCCTGACTAAATTGCCCCCGGCACTCTGCAGAAGACTGGCGTCCCATCGTGGTTATAGCCCCGCTCTGCGCCATGTATCCACCAAACGGTTGAAAAACGCCCGTTCTAAAGCATTAAGGAGGATCTGATAGTGAATTGTGCCACTGCGCGGGTACGGGTCAGTGAGTCCGAGGACTGTGACACCAGCACATGCAAATGTGCACCATCAGCAGCACACATCCATCTCCGTTCGCTGTTGTGTGGCACCAGAATGACATCTCGCTCCGTGAAGCGGCGCACAATTTCCACTCTGTGTGGACGTGTGCGTTGGATTTAGTCTAATCGATAGTCCAGATTCTCGACCGGTCGTATTGCACCAAACGCTAACTCCGCGCGGTGCGACACGGTGACGTCTGAAAGATGTGATTTTAATCGGAAACTTATCCAAACGGAGTCAAATCTCCTGCCAGGGCTAGGAATAGACACAGCCATGTTTGATGCCATGGCAATAGATTTTTTTATATATATATAGCGCATCACACGGGGCACATGCGGCGTGTCACCTGCGTTTCATCTCCGGCGTGGTGCAACGTCTCGAAACGTCCAGTAGGGGGGGTGGCAGCTTGTTGGTCCCGTGCTCCAGCTCACCTGGGATGCATTTTGCTTAAAGGCTCTTCACTGGCCCGAGCTCGCAAGCGCCTCCAACTTGGTTTTAGATTTCTTAAGAGGAGCAATATAACATGTGGGGTATCGCGAGCAATTAATTTAACTACGCCTGTCACATGGCCCAGAATACATTTTGGAAGGAGCGGGGTGCGAGTTGGGAGGTTTGCTCGTTGTCGTGGGATTATTAATATTATTTTGTTCTGTCGCACTGAAGATGTCTCCTCAAGGTACGTCTTTCTTTGGTAAATACTTGGAGAACACACACACACTGAGAGCGCAGTCTGGTGCAGCAAGCGGTGCTTATCTAATCTCAGACGCCACTGTGTGAAGTCCCTATCGGTACCTTGTCTGTCTGCTTGGTAAACTGAGCATCGTCTCATCTCATTGACAGAAACCGCTTAGTCCTGTACAGGGTAGCGGTGAGCCGGAGCCTATCCCGGCAGACACAGGGCGCAAGGCAGGAATATACCCACGATGAGACGCCAGTCCATCACCAGGTACTGCGAGCAATTTAGTCTGCAAGCTAATTAACGTATGCATGCAACAGCATGTTTTTTGGACTATCAGAGGAAACCGGAGTGCCCGGCGAAAACCCATGTGGACACAGGGAGAGAACTCGCAAACTCCACAAAGAAAGGCACCCGAGTCGAGTTTCGAACCCGGGCCCTTCTTGCTGTGAGGAGGCGACAGCGCTACCCACTGGGCCACCGTGCCGCCCGACTGAGCATCATGTCCAAAGGAACTAGAACTTTGGATGGAGCTCTCCACAGTCCACGTAGGTGGGCCTTGTTGTGAGGTTTATTCTAAACAGATAGATGTGAGGTCAGTCGGTATCTGTACCTGCTTAATCCTGCACAGGGTCGCGGGAGGCTGGAGCCTATCTCGGCAGACAGAGGATGCAAGGCGGGGCTACACCCAGGATGTGACGCCAGTGCATCGCAGGGCCCTTTTTAGGGGTGCGCCAATTGACTCAGCAGGCCAATTAATCGAGACAACAGCGTGTGTTTGGACGGTGGGAGGAAACCGGAGTACCCGGCGAAAACCCATATGGACACAGGGAGAGAACACGCAAACTCCACACAGAAAGGCACCCGAGCCAGGGACCGAACCCGGAACCTTCTTGCTGTACAGCAGCAGCGCTACCCACTGCTGCGCCACCGTGCGGCCCCGGCGTGAGGTTCTACGCATATCGTTCGTGTGCAAAGACACCAATACTCGCCATAGTTAACATCAGTAGCCATGGTCAGTTCACTGCTGGATGAAGAAGGCCTCCCCCAAGCCGCTTGCCGTCTCTCACGAGCCTATCGCGCAGTGGTAACATCTGCGCCTCACAGAAATAAAGGTCGTGGCCTAGGCGGTGGCATTCCTACCTCGTGCGTATTTTGGTGTCGAGTTTCTGTGTTCTCCCCCCTGTTCTGCGTGGTTTTTCTCCTGGGTCTCCGACTCCCCTCCCATGTATAGAATGAATGCTCGTTAATCGGCTGATGACATCATCATCATATATAGAATGAAGTGTCTGGAAAATGTTGACGCCGGTCAACCACATGCCTGCCTTTCCTCCACCACTGCGTTTTCCTGACACCTCTGACGCGTTCCCCTCCTCGAACGGACAAAGCCTTCGAATGAATGTGTCCGCTCCAATTTGCTATTAATATAATTCGCTAAGTCTGTGCGTTATTATATAACGCAGGATATGTACGTGCGTGATTTGAAAGCGCATGTTTGTTTCATTAACGTGCATGGGTGATTTCGATTCATTACGATTTACAGAACTATATTTGTCTTAAGGTTAAAATGCGTGCGGCGCGGTGGCCCAGTGGTTAGCGCTGACGCCTCACAGCAAGAAGGTCCCGGGTTCGAATCTCTCGGCTCGGGTGCCTTTCTGTGTGGAGTTTGCATGCTCTCCCCGTGTCCGCGTGGGTTTTCGCCGGGCACTCCGGTTTCCTCCCACAGTCCAAAAGCATGCTGCTGCATAGGTTAATTGGCTCGCAGGCTCAATTGCCCCGCAGTGCCCAGCGATGGACTGGCGTCCCATCGTCGGTATATCCTTGCCTTGCGCCCTGTGTCTGCCGGGATAGGCTCCGTGCTCACCGTGACCCTGTATAGGACTAAGCGGTTTCAGACAATGAGATGAGATGAGATTCCACGTCGCCTACCAAACCACCGCCCCCGCCGTGTTTAAATGTTACGCTGCTTCACGACGTACAGCGTGATTACGTCACCAGTGGCATCTCCTCTCTGTTTAACATATAGATCCTGCCGTTTAATTTTCAAGCTTTGCTAATTTACGATCAGCCCAGCGCTTGCGATCATAATCAGTCTTCAGGGCGCACTTGTGACCACGTTTGGATCTACTCGAGTGAGAGTCGCATTCGCTCACGGACAACTTTGTGTTGTGCTGCCCCGTTCCAGAAACAACGAATGTTGACGTTTTCACCAATGTTTCCAACTCGCGGGGAAATGTGCTTAATGATGCACGAAATTTTACACCAAATGTCCTTTACAATGACATGTTCCGATTAATAAATCAGATTCGTAAAGTTGGGCGGCGCGGTGGCCCAGTGGTTAGCGCTGTCGCCTCACAGCAAGAAGGTCCCGGGTTCGAATCTCTCGGCTCGGGTGCCTTTCTGTGTGGAGTTTGCATGCTCTTCCCGTGTCCGCGTGGGTTTTAGCCGGGCACTCCGGTTTCCTCCCACAGTCCAAAAAGCATGCTGCTGCATAGGTTGATTGGCTCGCAGGCTAAATTGCCCCGCAGTGCCCGGCGATGGACTGGCGTCCCATCGTCGGTATATCCTTGCCTTGCGCCCTGTGTCTGCCGGGATAGGCTCCGGCTTCATCGTGACCCTGTATAGGACTAAGCGGTTTCAGACAATGAGATGAGAGATGAGATTCGTAAAGTTGTATTTTATCTTTCTAAAGTATTCTGAACCCACCGCGTGTCGATGCGGTGGTAATATCTGTGTCTCCTCACACGCAGGAGGTCCTGCCCAAGGCGTTTCGATTCTCGCCTCTCCGCGTGGCGTTTGTGTGTTTTCTCCCCTTGTTCCGCGTGGGTTGCCTCCAGGTGTCTCATGGTGGGTTGGCGTCGGTTGACCTCTCGGACGCCTTCCGCCCCCCCATCCCCCCTCTGCGGTCTCCTCGCTATACCTCCAAATCCTCCGTCTTGTCCAAGAGCAGAAATTTGCGCGGCGCGTTACGAATCGTAATACTATATCGCGGCGGGCTCTTCTGCGAGTATAAATATATTAAAATAAATAATATGCCACCTGGCACGCAGATCCGCAAGAAGCGCCGATATAAGCGCTCCATCTCCTCGCTACGGCATCTCCCCGCAGACGTGTCCTATTGCGTTGGCTTGCAACGCACGCATTCGTCTTGATCAGTTCCATGAGGCGTGTATTTGTATGCATTGGGGGATTTTATTTTTCCAGGGCTTATATAACTGACGGGGTCATCTGGTTTGTGCGTTCTCGAGAACACACTCGTTTTTCATTATGGCGTTTTGCGTTCGTTTGTGTAAATGCGTACGCACACACACATATATATATAATCGCGCGCATAGCATCTACTTGTTGTACGGACTTCAATGCCACCACTGTTGGATGAGGGTCGCGATCTCCCGGCAGGGCAAGCGGAATCGACGGCGCCAGTTTCTTAATCCCAACCTGCCCGTCTCTGTCCACTCGACAGAGCAGTACTGTGTAAAAGGGTGAATCACAGTCGGTCGATCTGTATATGCCGGTTGCCTGTGGTGGGGCAGAGTGTGGGTATTCTCAGGTATTCCACTGGGGGATAGAAGGTGAAATGGCCTCGAGGTTATTTGTTGACACTGCGTTGTAAACGGGCGTGCGGACACGACTAACAATAGAGATAGCGAAACACTGTCGTCAATGACACTGTCCATGAAAATAATAGAAATAATGACAAGTGACGTTTCGGGCAGTGCCCCTTCTTCAGAGCGCGTCGATCTTTATATTGTTCCACCGGCAGCGATGGCGTGAGCGGGCAATTGCGGGGCTGCGCCTTTGTACATCATCTCTGCGGAGGAATGTGAATTCCATTTGCGACGACCCAACGTTGTTACAGCCGAAGAACTTGAAGTACAGCCGACCGCGCGATGAACAACTGAAGCCCACGAGGGGACCTCTGCATTGAGGCCACAAGCGAAGATGAGGAGGAACTGGGGAGGCGTTGGAGGGGGCATGGAGTGCAACTGAGATCCCCTTCCCTTCTGGCAAACTTCCCACAGCCATTGTGCGCGCGCACTGACCGGAAACGTTTCTTCCCGAGTCTCCGCTGTCGTCTGACTCCTACTACACGTGGCAAGGCCGTGCAGGTGCACCGTCCCTCGATGGCAGCTGCGTGCCACTGACTCCAGTGTCCTCGCTTAGTCCTGCACAAGGTCCCGCGGGGAGGAGGGGGGGAGCAGAGCCTATCCCTGCAGACACATGGCGTTAGGCGGAGATGTACCCAGGATGTGATGCCAGTACGTCGCAGGGAACACTTTTGGGGCAATTTACTCAGCGGGACAATTAACGTAGGCAGCAGCGTGTCTTTTGGAGGGTGGGATGAAACCGAAGTACCCGGCGAAAACCCACGTGGATACGGGGAGCATTCTCCCATTGATGGTATGGTTATTTAGTCTCTCGGTTGAAGACGGTGTATCTGGTGTTGTACATTCTGCGGAGTGATGAGGGGGTAGCGGGGAGGGGGGTAGCTGGGAGTGGGGAGGGAGGTAGCTGGGAGGGGGG
>JAZEWT010000018.1:625529-639304 GCA_036362905.1 Mordacia mordax
CTCGTTGTTGTCGCTACTGCCGCTCGTCAGAAGCCCGGGACATGTCTCAAGTTCTCTGCGATGAGCAGATCCGTATATAAATGCGCGGTCTTGAGCGGTGAAGTATTATCACTCGCAGAGTACACGCTCTGCGAGTGATCCTGTTACGAGCTGGGAGCACGTGCTTAGGACCGTCCCTTGCTCTTCACGTCTGTCTGCTCACACGACTGCTGTGACGTGCATTTGTTCTTACTGGACGGACGGACAATTACGTTTGATCGTTGCTAAAGCGGGCGGGAATGTACAGCTCACAGTGTGTTAACGTTTCACAAGAGAAATCAATACGTGGCAGCAACGCTGAAATAACACAAATGCCTTGCTGTTGTGCACATAAAATGTGCACTTCTGAAGAATTTGAGCCAGGTACCTCGAGTGTGCACATACATAAAATAACTTTCTCCATTATTTATAAATTCCTACATTTTGTTTTGCACTTAATTTAGCCTAAATTACATACATGAGAATACCAGTTTGACTGTCAAGGATAAAAGGGCAACTTAAAAAGATATTTATATATATTTTAGCTGTCCTGTGATTAAGCTTTGATGGTCGTCATACTCGTGTGCACCATTTGTAAATTGATCCTTTGTCTCGTGGTCAGATGGCAAGGGCGCGATGAAATTGTGTGCGTTGTTGGCATGGAGTTGGGGCGACGTGGATGGGACACACACCTCGAACATTTAAAAATAAGTGATCGGACAGCTTACTCATAAATCATCAGAATTTGGAACATTGCTTAATATTTTACAGTGGGCCATTCCAAATGGAGACCATTCCCCGCTCATCTGTAGGGCAGAATTCACCGACCCTTGGCTGGCTCGGAAACAGGGAATTTCTCTTGGTTACACTTTTTTTTTCACAAGCCTGACGCATGGGAATAACGCGCAGACAGCTCCAATTGACTTCGCTTGAAACAATGAACAACCAGGAGCAGTACTCTTGTAAAATCTACCGCCAACAAAATCAAGTCCTTCCACGTATTTCTCTAAGCCAGCAGAAAAATGGACCAACTATCAGTTAAATCGAAGGAATGCAGCACGCTCTAAATATTATCGCTTCAGTTATAGGGTACTCTGAATAGAATGCTTTTAAAAAGCTTATTATTTTTCTGACTAAAAAAGCAGATGTGTTGAAACGTCTCAAGAGCGCTGCAAGGTGGTGTGGTGACAGCGTGGCTTAGCGGGTAAGAGCACCGATTCGGCCGAGATCCCGCGGTCCGATATCAGGGAGCCGAGTTCAGTTAAAGTCCATGGTCTCCGCCACCTCGCCATTAATACAACAACAAAGGAATCTCGTGAGCAGAGTGCTGTGCGCTGCTCCCTGATGTGCGCTGCTGTACGCTGCTCCCTGCTGTGCGCTGCTCCCTGCTGTGAGATGCTCCCTGCTGTGCGCTGCTCCCTGCTGTACGCTGCTCCCTGCTGTGCGCTGCTCCCTGATGTGCGCTGCTCTCTGATGTGCGCTGATCCCTGCTGTGCGCTGCTCCCTGCTGTGCGCTGCTCCCTGCTGTGCGCTGCTCTCTCATGTGCGCTGCTCTCTAATGTGCGCTGCTCTCTGACGTGAGCCGCTGCCTGCTGTGCGCCGCTGCCTGCTGTGCGCCGCTGCCTGCTGTGCGCCGCTGCCTGCTGTGCGCCGCTGCCTGCTGTGCGCCGCTGCCTGCTGTGCGGGACCAGAAGTCACTTGAAGGGATCCTTCACTGCCAGCTCTATTTGTCCGATGACACAAAACGTGGTCGCGCTGCTCTCGTGAGCGATACGCGAACGCCTTGTGTCGTGACACGACGATCGGGCCGGGAATTACAATCGCATGAATTTTACGGCGCAAATATTTCTTTGTAAAAAAAAACCCACACAGGGAAGCTTCGAGCGTGGCCGAGCGAGTGGGGCGGTTGGCGGAGCGATCGTGGAATATTGCGGGATGCAGAAACCGACTTCCTGACCCACAGGCGTAAGGTTGTAGACGGGGTGGGTGTTGAAAAAACAAGCGCTCGAGATTCTATTTTTAAAGAGCGAGGCCGCGAGACTGCTGCTGTAAAAGAAAACTGTTACGTAAGCTCTCCTAGCATGAGGCCCTGGCCGTGCCAGAGACCCACATTTCACTGGACGTGGACGTGTGGCGCTGCTGCTGTTGCAATGGCAGACGCATTACGCGTTGGCCATGGAAGGTGTTAAAGTGGCCGTGCAGGGCGCGCCGCGCTGCGGGAGACCTGGGTTTCATTACCGGCCACGGCTAACGTGGGCGGCGGTGGGTATCTGAACCAGTGCTGGGGGTTCACAAACTCGACCAATCCCCACTGAGCGAAACGGTGAAGTATGGTCACACACCCGCATGTCCGACATGGCATTGACGAGACCTTCATTCGCCACCGCGTTGAAAAATTACTGTCGGTGTTGCTCGGCTTATTAACAGGTGTTAATTAATGTTCATTCAGAGAATGTGACGTGTCACCTTGGGGCTTTGCGATAGTCTTGAATAGTTACGAACGCCGTGACGTCGGTGGATAATGCTTGTGTGTGTCTACCACGAAGTTCGTAGCGCGTGTGGTGGCCCACTTTGATCGAAGTGTTGTGACACAAATCCAGGCTGTCTGGGCAAAAACTTCAGCAAGAAAAAAACCAAGCCTGCGGGACGAACACAAAAAAAACTCAACACATGCGTCAATAAGACTGTGGGGCCATACAAATATAAGCGTTATATAACAAGGTGGCATTTTGGGCGATGGCTCCTCTTCACGGCACTTACAGACGCCAGAGCAACGGAGTGCTTTTGTTTTCTAGTAGATATGTAACTGGTGGCACGCACAGCAGCACTGTCGCCTGACTCACAAGCAAGACTTTTACTTCTCAGCTCTCGATGTCCTCGCCGTGTCCACGTGGGTTGCCGCCTATAGCACCCTGTTATGCATAACGGTCGCCCGTGCGAGAACATTACAGACGTAAATTCGAATTTATCTTCGGAGAGCCGATGAGATGAGGCAATCTCCGGGTAATGTGATAATGAGCTACTCGCAGTGCAGAGCTACTCACTGTACGAGAACAAACAACAATGGCTCTCATCGCCTCGACCATTAACGCTTATAAGAACAACGAGCCAGAAAGGGCATATTTTTGTTCTCTTATAACGGATAGAGCAGTATTAGTCGAAGCACATGCGGTTTGTTTTTATAATATTTTATAGCAGACGCTGCTAGCCAGGAGGGAAAGCAACTTTAGAGTCATTGCCAGTACAGTTATGTCAAAGGCCACATTGTCACTTGTACTGTATGGAATGCTTGGGCCGCACCGTACCGGCCGACTTCCACCTCTGCTGCTAACACAACCCATTTGCTTGTTACTTCACATCTACTTGAAAGTTTCACCACATGCAGAGTTTCGAATTGGGCCATAAACCCGGCTGGCGTGGGTGATGTGGGGATGGTGGGCTGCACTGGACACCCTCCAACATTTTTGTATTTGGCTAAGAGACGGCGCCACCCAACATTTTGGACAAAACTCCCGGTGCTTTTGAGTCCGCATTTGTCTCCCGTCAAGTGAACGCCCATTGTGCCGATGAGAGTGTCGGGCAGCACGCGGGCCCTCTCCCTCCGGGTCGTCCTCACCAGGCTCCCCCAGCCACCACGTCGGCGTGGGGTCGCCCTCCTCTCCTCTCTCTCCAGGACAGGCAGGGGGGACTCGACGATCTCTCGTCATGATAAAGACTCGGCGGTTTATTAACGCCATCCGGACCCGTGAACCACGATGCGCACCTCTCCGTACCGCGTGAACTCGCAACAACAACTCCGCAACAACGGGTTCACTCCCATCCACCACACCAACAACCCCACACACACTACCGCGTGAACTCGCAACAACAACTCCGCAACACGGCAACAGCGGGTTCACTCCCAACCACCACACCAACAACCCCTACCGCGTTAACTCGCAACAACAACTCCGCAACAGCGGGTTCACTCCCAACCACCACACCAACAACCCCACGCACACTACCGCGTTAACTCGCAACAACAACTCCGCAACAGCGGGTTCACTCCCAACCACCACACCAACAACCCCTACCGCGTTAACGCGCAACAACAACTCCGCAACAGCGGGTTCACTCCCAACCACCACACCAACAACCCCACGCACACTACCGCGTTAACTAGCAACAACAACTCCGCAACAACGGGTTCACTCCCAACCACCACACCAACAACCCCTACCGCGTTAACTCGCAACAACAACTCCGCAACAGCGGGTTCACTCCCAACCACCACACCAACAACCCCACGCACACTACCGCGTTAACGCGCAACAACAACTCTGCAACAGCGGGTTCACTCCCAACCACCACACCAACAACCCCACACACACTACTGCGTTAACTCGCAACAACAACTCCGCAACAGCGGGTTCACTCCCAACCACCACACCAACAACCCCTACCGCGTTAACTCGCAACAACAACTCCGCAACAGCGGGTTCACTCCCAACCACCACACCAACAACCCCACACACACTACCGCGTTAACTCGCAACAACAACTCCGCAACACGGCAACAACAGGTTCACTCCCAACCACTACACCAACACCCCTCGCACACTACCGCGTTAACTCGCAACAACAACTCTGCAACAACGGGTTCACTCCCAACCACCACACCAACACCCCTCGCACACTTCGTTCTCCTCTATTACCCCCAGACCTTCTAGAACTCTCTACGGTGCGTCACCAGGGTTGTTTACCCGCTTGAATCCCTTCGGTTTGCCACCCTTCGACAATCAGCGCTGACCCGCGGCTCTGTCCAATCAAAGCGCGGTAACCCAATGACCGCCCCTTTTGCTCTGGCAAGGTTGCCGAGATGCACCCAGCCTGGCACGGCCCGAGGCTTGGCACCACAGCAGAACCCTTGAGCATACGGAAGCACTCAAAGAAGTGGGTTTGGCACTTGGCCACGACCAAAGTAGGTACTAAGTACGGTGGGACTGCTTCTTGTGATGAAGTGTTAGTGGAAGTGAGCTTGGAACAGTGGCTGTGCCAGGAACTATTTCCTCGTTACACACCCGCAACTCACAAAGCCTACCCCTACTGACTGCCGTGTGCCGTGTATGGCAATATTTAAGGATCGAAGTAATCAGTAAGTCGGCCGATGTTTATCATCACAGTAGAACCCAAAAACGATCGAACTGAGTGTGGCAACAACGTGGAACATCGAAGGTAAATAAACGGCACCAATTTGTACAAAGATAAGAATCCTCCAACTGAGTGTGGCAACAACGTGGAACGTCGCAAGGTAAATAAACGGCACCAATTTGTACAAAGATAAGAATCCTATCCATAATCATAAAGTAAGCAATAACACGCAAAATTGCACCGCACAAAAATACCCATACGTCCAATCAATTAATAGCGGACAGTGTTAGAGTGTAACGGTGTAATGCGAATAAATATCAGAAGCTTTTCGCTTCACGACAGTGACGAGCGACGTTACTGATTGTTCACCGTGAGCGCGTTCATGTGGTGTTGCTGCCCGCGCTGTGGTGAAGGACCGTCGCCTTACAGCCGTACGGAATAGTTCACGGCTGAGGTCGCGTGGCCAGACATCTCCCCCCCCCTCGCACTGTGGCTTGTGTCTCTAATTCCCATTTACTTACGGGGCGGTGAATAGATGAGAGAGGGTGTGCTTGCGGTGTAACAGTCGGCGCAGCATCAGAGAGGTCACTCATGAGTTCGGATTACAGCATAGGAGCAGCTTTAGAATATTGCCACGTTGGTATTTGTAGTTTTGCGCAATGCCCGTTGGGCTCACGAGGCCACATACGACGCAACGACAAAGCGTGACATTGCTGAGAACTGGATTTCATGTTTTAAACAATGCGCCGTACATCCAATGTGTCTCTCTCTCTGTTACGCTACTTTCACACAACCAAGGGCGTTTTCGGTTAAGCCTGCAATTTCTTTCTGGGAACACTGTGTCCCAACACCTATGCAATTTACTTCAGTGTAAACAGTTACCTTGCGGTCATGAAAACCTCTTTGCACCCAGCCGCCCGGGCACCTCCGGCCTGTGGGCTGTGGTGCAGTTGCACTGCCTGCTCCCTCTGCAGCTATACTCTTTCTGACCGCGCCGTGGTCACTCCTCATCGCTGCTCCGCCCACAATTGCTGTCAGTGTGTTGGTGTTAAAGGTCCTTGGGGTGCAGTCATATGCAGTGAATATATATTTGAGTGAGTTTCTGCTAAAATGAACATTGAGGTGGTGCTCATCTCATCTTCGCAGCCCTGAGCAAGTGGTGGATTTTCCAAAGCCTTATGGCAGGGGCCAGTCTATAATAGCACAACTACTCTAGACTGCTTCAGGAAGTGGCACCGGTTTTATCGACGGCAGGGCCATGGTGAGCTGAGTGAACTGCAGCTGGAATTTGAATTTACAACCTTCACTCGAGTGTGAGTCCTTCGAGCTACTGCAGAGCCATGTGGCCAGTTGTAACTAAATCATATTTAGCTGGTTATGAAACTCAGATGATGATGAATAGAATTTGGTTTGTTCACTTGGTTGAGTGTTAACGCATAGTGTGAGCGATTTAAAGGCAGAAGGTGGTAAAACATTCAATAGCTGACGCAACAGATTTATCAAACTTCAACACAGGAGTTTTACAGCTAAACGCAGCATTTTGACAACTGAATTGCAAAATAATGAAGAAAACATCTAAACAAGCAAATGGAAGCAAATACACAACAAATAAATTGTTGCTCTTATTTATTTTGCTGCTTCTATTGAGATTAATATGGATGATCTTGCAGTTTATTTGAGATCGAATTACCTTTCCTGACATTTTAATTTGTTTGCAGACATCTATTTCATGTAAAGATACATTTATATTGAGCCTTGAGTTGCCAAGCATTGTTTTCCAAGCTGGATTTGGGGGGGAGGGGTTTAATCTGCTGAACGTTTGCGAGATAATGCCACTGGTGTCGAACTGTTCCCACGTTAGATGTTGAAACGTCGCAAAGGAGAAAGGAAGAAAGATCGACACGGCTATCCAGAAAGAACACCACTTAAGAGCATTTCTGATACATCGAGCTGTGAATACTTACAGAGTTAACACTGCTGGCCAGATAACTGCAGATCTTACACGCGTACACAGCAAGCAATGTTTTCTTGCAATGCCAAATTCATCAGCATCATCAACATCCATGGTGACTCTACTGCTGGATGAAGGCCTGAAGCCGTCGCCACCCGTCACAACTCTGCAATGTAACAATCCACCCAGCACACGCGTTTAATCTCTTGCCTTTCACATCATCGTGGTTCTTGTGGGAGTACCGGGGCTGAAAGCAACT
Source organism: Mordacia mordax (assembly GCA_036362905.1). Lineage (NCBI taxonomy): Eukaryota > Metazoa > Chordata > Hyperoartia > Petromyzontiformes > Petromyzontidae > Mordacia > Mordacia mordax. The sequence continues at coordinate 632,888 of JAZEWT010000018.1, forward strand.
TCAATTTCTTACCAGTAACGCTTGTGTCCCAACTGCTCTTCCCATCTCTACTGAATGCTTCCCTCACTTTGTTACCGCATCAAGCTGCGCCGGCTTATGGGCGCAGGCAGGCTGTTGGCGCTCTTTGAAATGCCGCTGTCGGAAATGCCAGATATACAAGGTCTTCGAGTGTATCTGGGTGTATTTGAAGCAGTTTTAATCGTTTTGTTCCAGTAATTCGAGTTTTATTTCCACTCTTTTAATTCTTGGGGCCTACTCGACAAACTGGGAGAGTGAAGCCTTCACCTCACCTCGCAACCGCAGCAGTCGCCACCGTCGTAGCAGTACCGACACCTCACTCACCGCATAGCTCACCTCCACGCTCACACTCACCTTCCTCACCTCGCTGTCCCCTCACGACCTTCGCTATCTTGCTCTCTTCTGAACGTCATCCACCAACCCTTCCCTCTCTCTGCTTGCTGCCTCTCTACACTGTCTTTCCTCACCTTCCTCTGTCCTCACCAACTGCTCACCTCATTTACCACACTACTATATTTCACTTACCTTCTTCACCTTTTAATTCACCTCATTATCCTCTCCTCAGCTTCCTCACATTTGCACAACACATCCTGACATCTTCTAGCAAGCCACCATGTTACTAAACTTTTCACCTCACTCTCCCCTCATTACCTTGTTACCTCCCTAACTCTCTCATGACCACGTTTAACCCTTCTCTGTCGCTCACTTCGTATCCTCCTCCTCACCTCTTACCACTCTCATCACTTCTCACCACACTCACTATCACCATTCTCCTCGCTAATTCTCTCCTCACCGTCACTCACCATATACTGTGAATTAATAATTCCATTAACCTCGGCTCACTCTGCGTCCGATGCGACAGTTGAAACTTACAACAGTTCGCTATCATGCATACTTGATGTTTTGGCCCCAAACAAATCGCGCTATGTCTCGGGCAGAAAACCATCTCCATGGTTTATTGTTGAACTCCGGGACCTCAGGGAGGATGCACGCAGGGGGGATGGACTTTGAGAAAATCTGGCCTCACCATTCATGCTCAAATCTATGAAGACCACCTCAATCGCTACCGGAAGGCACTTGATTGCTCCATACCAACCACTTTTCCAGCATTCTAGCTGTTGTCTGAGACAAGCCCAATATCCTCTTCCCAGCCATCCATCGGCTTCTTCATTCAATTAGTCATTCACCCTCACCTCTCTTCATTAATAAACATCACGTGTGTCAGTTGATTCAGTTTTTCTCAGAAAAAGCCAAAGCCCACCATATCTCCACCCCGTCTCAACCTCCAACGAACACCTCAACAATTATTCCTTCTCCTTCCCTGATCTCAACACTCCTGGAATATTCTGATTTATGGAATCTGATGTCTCTTCATTAGTTACCAGATGTCAACTTACATACTGCTCCCTGGACCCCTTCCCATCCAAACTCATGGGGCAAATTTTACGATATCTTGCCACCTTTGTCACTAATCTCTTCCACAACTCATTTCGCTCTGGCATCATTCTCCCACTATTCAAGTGTGCCACAGTTACCCCTCTGCTCAAAAAAACGGCCTCCATCGCAAAACTCCTGATAATTATCACCCCATCTCAAATTTACGATAAATCTCTAAGGTCCTTGAGCGTGCAGTAGCCATGCAACTCCAGAAACACATCCTCAACAATGACCTCCTCGATCCCTTCCAATCTGGGTTCAGATCTAGCCATAGTACTGAAACTACTCTGGTCAAAGTAGTTAATGACATACTTGTCGCTGCTCATGAAGGTTTCTTGTCCTCCTGCACTTGAGTGCAGCCTTTGATACCGTTGACCCACCTACCTTACTTGAGCAACTGGAGGTCATAGTGGTCTCTGGCTGTGCCCTGCACTGGCTGAGCTCCTTCCTCCGACTGAAAGCAGTTCGTTAACTTCAGAGGATGTAATTCAAGCATCCATCTGTTTTGTCTGGAGTTCGTCAGGGTTCAGCTCCAACATAAAACAACTTGGCCATATCCTGCGCAGCTTCCATCTCACCTACCATTGCTATGCCGATGACATCTAAATCTATATCCACGCAAAGCCATCCATCAATGTGTCTGGTCTTTGCGTGTCGTCCTCACTGTCAGCTGTGAAGGTAAGGCTCAATTCAGATTTCCTAAAACTAAATGGCGACAAAACAGACGCTTTGCTTGTCAGAATCCCACACCGATTATCTAAGGGTGAACCTATCCAATTAATGCTTGACGACCAGACCCTCGAAGTTGCTATGCAGTCCAGAGTCTAGGAGTGATTCTTGATTCCTCACTCACGTTCGAGACACACATCAACATTATGATAAAGGGAGCCAATTTCCATCTCAGAAACATATCCAGACTGCTAATGTACATTTTCATCTCTTCATGAATCGATTATTGCAAGGCACTGCTCCCTAGCATCCCTGCCTACCTGATCAATCGTCTTCAACGTGTGCAGAATGCAGCTACTGGAGTTCTCAACTGCACACCCATCCATAATCACATATCCCCAGTGCTGGTGTCTCTCCACTGGCTACCGGTTAAATACAGGATTGAATTCAAGATCCTCCTTCTCACCTAAAGTCTCTCAATGGCGCTGCGCTGACAAACATCCGTGACCTACTTCAGGCACCCTCCTCAACACAACTTCAATCGTCCAATATAGGTTTTCTGCGTGTGCCCAGATCGCACCTCCGTTCGATCAGTGACAGAGCCTTCTCGCTCACTGCTTCCAGACTCTGGAATGCTCTTCCATTGGAAATTCGTTCAGCTGAGTCCTTGGGCATCTTCAAATCCCATCTCAAGACTCACTTGTTCCGTCAGGCATTGAAGTCCTCTGGTTAGGTCTGTTGATGCTGTTCACTGTTTTTGTGCTTGGATGAAGGCTCCCTGTTGACCTTCACCTGCTCGAGAACAATTATTCCTTCCCTTTGTTTAACAGTGTATTGATCTGCTATTTTATATCCTTCATTGGTTTATAGCTATTATTTTCTTTAATTGATCTACTCCGATGTTATTGTTGACTTGCCGTTCAATTCATAACTCTGTGCAGCGCTGTGTGATCCTCGGGTGAAAAGCCCTCCAGAAATGCAATTATTATTATTTCGGAAAACCCGGCTCCATGGAAGGCCTTGGTGGGCCCGGCCCAGCCAATCACAGGCCTATACCGTCCGTTTCTCAAGTCCAGGTAGTAAAACACTTCAACACAAGCTGCTGCTATGCGTTTAACATAAAACTAATATTATTGAAAACAAACGCACTGCATTTAAGTGAATCATTATATTAGCTTCCATAAAACGTGTAGGCCTTGAGAGGCAAAATATTTAGATACATTCTGTTCGTTAAAGGGAAACGTATCAGTGTTGTTGGTGGATAATATTTAATGGCACGTTGGTCAACCCTATCTTAGACAGCTGTATCCGGGTTTGTCTCTGTGGAGTCATCACACAGTCCCCACTCGTATGAAAGAGACACTTGCTTACACTGCAAAGTGAACAAAGACGTATTTGATTAAAAAAAGCTGCCCCCGTTGCTTAAACTAGGTTAATTGCCCGGGTTAATTGTCCTAAATTGACTCGGGTACCATGAGACGTTGTAATGTGCTTGCCCCTCCCCGCTGGACAACTGATTCAAACAAAACAGCCGTAATAGCACAACGATTCCTTACAGCTTAAAAAAAAACTGACCGACTGAAACTTCCACGGCGGCAAATCAAATCGAGCCAGCAACCTTTGGATCGTATTCATGAGAAAACCGGTTTTCTTGAATCAATCCAAAGCACGCGCTTGTGTGACACCACCTCGGTGGGAGTGTGGGGAGGCACAAGTCCAGAATTCAGATCTCTCCGCAATCTCGCGTCGTTACGATCTATTGGCCACGATTCTCCATCGCGTTTTCTTCAAGGATGCGGTGTCAAGTCGCGTGCCAACAACAAGCCAGGCTGTAGAACAGGCCGGCTGTGCGCGTACGATGTGACGACAGCCACTGCAGATTGTTTTGAGAGAAAAAAGAAAGTATAGCGCGATTGTAGGGGGCGGCGCGGTGGTGGCGCAGTGAGCAGCGCTGTCGCCTCACAGCAAGAAGGGCTCTGGTTCGGTTCCCGGCTCGGGTGCTTTTCTGTGTGGAGTTTACGTGTTCTCTCCCCGTGTCCGCGTGGGTTTTGGCTGGGTACTCCAGTTCTGCTGCCCAGGTTAATTCTCTTGCTGAGGAAATTACCCCCAGTTACATGTGATGTATTGGCGTCACATTATGGGTATAGCCCCGCCTTGCTCCCTCTATCTGCCGGGATAGGCTCCAGACCTGGCTACCCTGTAGAGGATTATGCGGGTGTTGGTAATGATGATGCGTGTGCCACGTGTGTGCCGAGCGGTGGAACAGCGGTTGGCACGCTGCGCTATGAACCCCGGTGACCCGGGTTTCCTTCCCGTTCAGGGCAAAAACCAGTGACGGTTTTATAAACTTGTTCCGGACCTCCCCTAGGTCGACTCAGCCTCATATGAATACCTTTTGCGGTATGAAAAACATCAGCACTGGGAAGACAAAGGCATCCGGATTCTGAACACACACCTCTGTGTGCCATGTCTGTTTTTATCAATGCTGGCTAGGCTGCGTAGCTGTAGGTGCACTGCGTAAACGTCTCCACTTAGGGAGACAAAGGCGGCCGGGCGCTTTCCATCCACGCCCTCGTGTGCCGTGCCTGGCTTTTTGAATGCCCGCTGACAGCATTTGACCCGAGTCTGTGAAGGGGATCTTTGTGTTTGTGCCACGTGTGGTCATCTGGGGCAGGCAAACCCATAACATCTGGGTCTGTCCCGTGACCTAGTTGGCGAGCCTTCGACACTTTACGGGATAGCCTCCAGGTGCACCTGGCCTGGCACAGACCCCGTTTAGACGTCACCGCCACCTGGTGGCGAATGTCGGTTGCTGATGTTTATTGTGACTCCGAGCGCCGTGTTGCGTAACCAATGTCACCCTCCCTCCTCCTCCTCGCCTATTATGGAGTGAGCGCCGCCCGCCAGCCCGCCCGCCATCCAGCCAGCCAGCCGGCCAGCCAGCCCGCACGCAATCATTATAAATTAAATTTTACATCTTTGTTGACCTCGGCTTGCACGCGGGGGCTGTGGAACAATGGCAAGGCGTGGGTGCTGTGTCCACATACACAGAACGAACAAAGCACACACGCGCCGCATAGACCCGCCGCCCAAACGACTCCGATGGCGTTGAGACCTTGGTGTGTGTTTGTGTTTGCCCGAGCAATTATTGTTTAGTCCCGCTGTTAATCGAGGTTTTATTGTTGAGCGCTATGCCTCCGTTACCACTTCTGAGGCGGTAAAAATAAAAAAACACACACAACTCGGCTTGGGGTGAACAGAATGATGAGAGGACTGTACGGGTAACTGGCAGAACTCCAGACTTTCGATGACTTGTTCCATAAAAACGTACAGATGTTCCTACAGCAGAGCTGCGTGGCAATGGGGGACAATCCTGGGCAGTGCAGGGCAGGTGACAGCAACCCGAGGTATAATGGTTCGCACACTAGATTTAAAATGTGCTGGTCGCCGATTCGATTTAATCTTCCAGAATGACCGTTAATAACACGACCAAGCTTCTTAAATCCACTCAGAAGTGTAAATGGGTGCACTAGGGTTTGTCGTTGGGGAGGTCACGTGGTGAGGCAAAATGTGGGTACTGTACTGTCACCAGTTTCAAAGAGTAGGGCAAAACAACCCGCTGTTTCGAGGGGCTTTCCATCACTTCGTCTGTTGGAGGCCCTTTTTCCAGCAGGATGGTGAACAAGCAATTGCAGGTCTTCACCCAGGCCTGTTATGAAAATGGTTGACGCTGTGTGATGATGTAAGTTTTCACAGCTCGACGCTTGATGATTGCTTCGAAAAGCTGCTCTCTCGGGACAGCCGTGTCGATCGCTCCCTCCCCCTCCATCGCGACGTTTCGCCTAACACGTTCGAGGCATCCTCAGGCGCGAGGTGGAGAGAGGAAGCGATCGACGCGGCTGTCCCGAGAGAACAGCTTTTCAAAGCGACCATCAATGGTCAAAACAGTTGACACAACGCACGGTGCAAGCTGAGCAGAGAGCGCGCATCTCGCTCCGAGTCACACCTCATGCGCTACATTTTTTGGAAGTTAATCGATGCCCACATCCATGAAAATGAAAACGAATACCAGTGGTGTGAGTACAGTGCGTTTGAACACACTCCCGATTCGCCTTAAAATCACCAACATCATCACCAGCCTCAAGAGCATTTCAAGCGATTTGAAGCAATGCGCCAACAACACGGGATCGGGTGAACTTGGGTTTACAGGGCACAGTACACCACAAGGTCAGTGTCAGTACCCGCAACATCCTGTACAGGTTCGCGTGTTGTCGGAGCCTTTCCTGGCAGACA
>JAZEWT010000018.1:662886-681274 GCA_036362905.1 Mordacia mordax
CGATGCCCGGCGATGGACCGGCGTCCCGTCGTCGGGTGTATTCCTGCCTTACGCCCTATGTTTCCGGGATAGGCTCCAGCTTCACCGTGACCCTATACAGGATTAAGCGGTTTCAGATAATGAGATGAGATGAGATCTGAACTCTTTTGTTGTTGTTTAGATTGCCCAGTTTCTCCCTTAATGTCACCGACTCCGGGGAGAGAAGTTTATAGAGCTCCGGACTCAGAGCCCACGGAGTAGTTTCGTAACTCGGCGAGTCTTCGTCGAGAAGCCTGATTTCAGGTCCATCGCTGCATCGTTTTTCTTGTGTTCAGTCTAATAAACTACTGATTACGGAAATCTCTGTCAATGTCATCGACGCCGGAAGCAGTTTATGAGTTTTCCAGGTGCCGCATACAAGGATGGGTGCTGTGGCTTGGAAGAACGAGCGCCTGCATTACTTAAAGTAGAGGTTGTGGGTTCAAATCCCCGGTTGGTTACTTACTTCTTCTTGCAAGCGTTTATGAATTGAGAGCTCGGGGAGATCCCTCGAAAGAGCGGTGCCCAGAGCCGCGCTGGCGCTGGATCTCTCGACTGCTTACGGCGTGCAGAGCCGGTGGAATCGCCTTGGAATATGAACGATGCTATGGGTACTGTTTTTTTGCCAGTATACATTATGCAGGTGTTAAGATCTTAACACCTGCATAATCGCCAGATAGGGCGGCGCGGTGGCCCAGTTGTTAGCACTGTCGCCTCACAGCAAGAAGGTCCCGGGTTCGAATCTCTCGGCTCGGGTGCCTTTCTGTGTGGAGTTTGCATGCTCTCCCCGTGTTCGCGTGGGCTTTCGCCGGGCACTCCGGTTTCCTCCCACAGTCCTAAAAGCATGCTGCTAGATAGGTTAATTGGCTCGCAGGCTAAATTGCCCCGCAGTGCCCGGCGATGGACTGGCGTCCCATCGTCGATATATCCTTGCCTTGCGCCCTGTGTCTGCCGGGATAGGCTCCGGCTTCACCGTGAACCTGTATAGGACTAAGCGGTTTCAGACAATGAGATGAGATGAGATAATCGCCAGATACGGTAAAACCTGTTGTAATCTGATAGATGCAATGGATAGTTTATCATAGACTTCTTGGAATCAGTTCCTTCCCAGGTCGCGATGGCTCTGGGGCTTCTAACTACTCGCAACTACTCGCATACCGGCCACAGATACATACATAGAGATATAGATACATACATGCTGATTGGGTTGCGTAATGGCTGTTGGTGAATTTGATGAATAGCGATAGCCTTTGCTCAAACGTGTGAGTTTGATATCCGAAGCGTGGGCTGGTCGCTGAGGTGTTGAAATGGTGTTTGTGTTTTGATGGGGATGTAATTTGAAAAAGAAAAGTTAAATTGTGCAGGAATGCTGTCAAATTGGCAGCCTGCTGTGCCTGGCGGGTGACAGACTGGGCGATTCTATTCGCATGTCGCAGTAAAAATTCAGAGCGCTCTCATCTCATCTCATTGTCAGAAACCTCATTCTCATCTCATCTCATTATCTGAAACCGCTTAATCCTATATAGGGTCACGGTGAGCCGGAGCCTATCCCAGCAGACACAGGGCGCAAGGCAGGGATATACCCACGATGGAACGCCAGTCCATCACCGGGCACTGACGGCAATTTAGTCTACAAGCCAATTAACCTATGCAGCAGCATGTTTTTTTGGATTATGGGAGGAAACCGGAGTGCCCGGCGAAAACCTACAAGGACACGGGGACAGAACATGGAAACTCCACACAGAAAGGCACCCGAGCCGAGAGATTCGAACCCGGGACCTTCTTGCTGTGAGGCGACAGCGCTAACCACTGGGCCACTGTGCCACCCTTGCTTGACATGGTGCGTGAAAATTGTATTGCTTTCTGTGTCATTTGCTGTTGCGTCGGATTGTGTCGGAGTGCATACGACTCTTTCAAATTCTTCCGTCCGGTTCCGTCGTTATGAATTATTTGTAATGATTTTAACGTAGCCAAGGACGACTAGGTTTTCTAAAAGGGGAGGGGGTGATGTAACTGTGGTGCCCGACAGAGAACGCTCCTTCTAGTAAGTTCTAATCGACGTCACCCCACGTGGCTTTGTCCTCCCTCTACAGTAAAAGTCCCCCTCCCATATTCCTTAACTCTGCAACTGCATAGGGGTGGCTAAGTTAATTACCCAGCCTTAGACCTGGAAGGTTGGAAGTACTAACAGGTCGCTGGTAAGTGACTGCCAGTGGGTGTTAAGAGAATCGTTGATTGTGTATGGAAGTTAAAGAACATAGTTCCCTCTGAGACCCACAAAAGACACGTGAGATTAATTGTTAACAGCATTTCCTCTGTGGAGTTACTAGGCACCAAGAGAGTATACTTTAGTTAAAGAAAATAAAAAAATTTTTCCCGTGGAGGGATTCAGATTGCACGTGAGCTAGGGAGTAATTTCCCTGCGGAGGGATCCAGAATGAGCTAAAATAAATAGCACCGGCTGGGGGAGACAGGGGAGGGAATGGTCGCCGCAGTGCTCGGTGGAATATACTAACCGCTTGGGAGAGTCAGGGGGAGGAGGGCATATACCATCTCGGTGAAACTGAGAGGGGTGCAAGATGATGATGTGTAACATAAATTCCTGTTATAATTGTTGTTGCATCGACGTGGAGAAAGACAATTGTCGATTATATTCAGAGAGGTTATAACGTTAAACGGGGAATACACTGGTGTCATGACTGTCAATGCATAAATAGAGAAGGAATAATATTGGTGACAAGTTTTTCCAAATTACTTCCACATGAGTGGGATTTTACGTAGAAGTTAACAAATTAGGGTTGTTAGGGTTTAATTCTATTGTTGCTTATGGATATATGTAGGACCTTATTGTAACAGTGGGCGGCGCGGTGGCGCAGTGGTTAGCGCTGACGCCTCACAGCAAGAAGGTCCCGGGTTCGAGTCTCTCGGCTCCGGTGCCTTTCTGTGTGGAGTTTGCATGCTCTCCCCGTGTCCGCGTGGGTTTTCGCCGGGTACTCCGGTTTCCTCCCACAGTCCAAAAGCATGCTCCTGGATAGGTTGATTGGCTCGCAGACTAAAATTGTCCCGCAATGCCCGGCGATGGACCGGCGTCCCGTCGTCGGGTGTATTCCTGCCTTACGCCCTATGTTTCCGGGATAGGCTCCGGCTTCACCGTGACCCTATATAGGATTAAGCGGTTTCAGATAATGAGATGAGATGAGATTGTAACAATGATGATGCCGCAACAGAGAGGACAGTGAGCGTAACATTGTGTGAAGGACAGCACGCTCGTTAAACTGAACATTGTGGAAGAGAATGCCATCATTGGGGCTTTGCGAATTGTTGGTTAATGCCGTTTTTGTAAGCGTGCCGTTCTCGCCGCAGCTCTGCGCAGCGCTTTGTGACCCTCGGGTGAAAAGCGCTATAAAAATGCAATCATCGTTAATACGGGGCGGCACGGTAGCCCAGTGGGTAGCGCTGTAACCTCACAGCAAGAAGGTCCCGGGTTCGAATCTTGTCTCGGGTGCCTTTCTGTGTGGAGTTTGCGAGTTCTCTCCCCGTGTCCGCGCGGGTTTTCGCCGGGCACTCCGGTTTCCTCCCACAGTCCAAAAAACATGCTGCGACATAGGTTAATTGGCTTGCAGGCTAAATTGCCCTCAGTGGCCGGTGATGGACTGGCGTCCCATCGTGGGTATATCCCTGCCTTGCGCGCTGTGTCTGCCGGGATAGGCTCCGGCTCACCGCGACCCTGTACAGGACTAAGCGGTGTCTGACAATGAGATGAGATGAGAGAGAGATCGGGGCCCAAGTGCACTGCTTTGCCCTGGGGGCTATAATGCTGTTAAAACGACCCTGTCACTAGTGGGAGCCAGTGCAGAGATGGGGCTCTCTCTTAATTTCGGTAACAGCTCTAGCAGCTGCACTGTGCAGAATCTGCCTCCGTGACGATATTGGGCTCGTGAGTCCGGTATGAAGAACACTACAAGAATTGAATCGGGCTAAAATGAAAGTCCGTCAGTATTACGCACAAACTCCACACTAGTTGTGGGAGTAAACCGGAGGAAACCCGGAGGAAACCCACGCGGAACAGGGAGGCGAACACAAAAACTCCGCACTGTTAATAAGAGGAAACTGGCAAAAACCCGGAGAAAACCCACGCAGAAGAGGCGGTGACAACACACAAACCCCACACGAGTTACGGGAGGAAAAAGGAGGACCCAGGGGAAACCCACGCAGAACACGGGGGAGAACACACAAATCCTCATGGGTTGCAGAAGAGGTCACAGTTGTGGAAGAGCGGAGAACGTATCTCGACGTGATGTGGAGAAGAGATGCAGAATTTGAAACACCGAGTCACCGACGTATTTGCGAAGCTACGTCGAACAGGAAATGTATACCGAGAGCTGCCTGGGACATTTCATTTTACGTTCCGGGAAGTATTGCAGGTTTCCGGGGAGAGTCGCCTGAAAAAAAAAAGAGAGCGCACAAACCCGGGACAGGTGGCAACCCTATGCCACGTCCGGGGTGGCGAACTCTCTGACGCCACGCAACCTCGCGAAACGACTTCGGCTCTGAAAATCGCTCTCGAGAGCTGCTCTTTTGGGATTGCCGTGTCGAGCGTTCCTCCTCTCTTGCGTTCCTTCACGAAACGTCCCTGATAATGACGAATTGCGTATCCAGGCACTGTTACACATTGACATTTAAGGGGGGGGCGGGGTTCCAGATATACTAATGAGTGATCCCATTGGGTGGAAGGTACGCGTTCAAAATCCTCATGCCGTTAACGCTATGGGTACTTTTTGCCAGTATACATGTATAAGAGTAGAACAGGTTTTACCGTATCTGCCGATTTTGCAGGTGTTAAGATCTTAACACCTGCATAATCGCCCAGCAATTATGCAGGTGTTAAGATCCCAAACACCACAACAGACACATTTCACAATGCGTCCACTTTGCAAAAGCCACACATACTAGTGGCAAAATATGCAAACAGGTAGCTTTGATAACCTATGCATTGTCCTTCAACTGACCGACCTTCACCTGGCAGTGGCTTCCCTTTGAGCCTATTTGCCGGTGTCAGCCGTTGCGAAAAGGCAGTCAGCTCAGGACAATGCGGCCTCAATGCTTTATAGCTTAGGTGAAGCTGTTAACGCTATGAGTACCTTTTTGCCAGTATACATGTATAAGAGTAGAACAGGTTTTACCGTATCTGCCGATTAGGCAGATCTTAACATCTGCATAATTGCCAGGCAATTATGCGGCCTCAATGCTTTATAGCTTAGGTGAAGCTGTTAACGCTATGGGTACTTTTTGCCAGTATACATATATAAGATTACAACAGGTTTACTGCATAATCGCCAGATATGGTAAAACCTGTTGTAATCCTCATGCCGTGTTTAAACTTCTGGAGGAAATCCACTGGGTGGCGATAGAGAGAATGAAATGCGAGGCGCGCATTTATTTTTTTTACAACTTTCCAGACATCCTTCGAGTGCGCGCAAATGCAAACGTAGAGCCGTGTAAACCCGCTATTCTCTACCGCCGGGTCGCGACCCATCAGTGGGCTGCGAGCGCCACCTCGTGGTCCGTAGAGACCAAACCAACGTGGGCCAAGGTTGAGAACCCCTGTCCCAATGGTCCTGCAGAGTTAAGGAATAGGGGATTGGGGGGGTGACTTTTGCTGGAGAGGGGGGACAAAGAGCCGCGCGGGGGACGGGTAGCGCGGTCTGCGGGGACTTTTGCGGGAGAGGGGGTCCCAAGGAGCGGCCGCGGGGATATAAGGAGCACGGGTTGCAGGGGCGAGGAGAGTCTGCAGGGGTGAACTGGAAGGAGGAGGCAGCATCACGATGTAGGAGATCGTTGTGCGCCGCGACTCCGGCTGTGCGTTGCTGGTTTGAATAAAGCATCGAAAATCAAGAAGTCTCCGCTCATCCGTGCTCGCTGGCTGATCTATCGCGGAGTGAATGCTGTTCCTCGCCGTGCTGTTGCCGCTGTGAGCCGTCACAAGTCCGGAGTCAAGCCGTGCCGTCGCAGTTCTAAGGATTGGGCCGTCCTTGGGTGTTGTGAATTCGATGGGCAAATAATTGGCTTGCAGACTAAATTGCCCGCAGTGCCCCGTGATGGACTGGCGTCCCATCTTGGGTGTATCCCTGCCTTGCGCCCTGTCTGCCTGGATTGGCTCCGGCTCACCACGACCCTGTACAGGACTAAGCGGTTTCTGACAATGAGATGAGATGAGATCTCTAGAGTAAGGGCGCCGTGAGTCGCGCTGCTGCCTCACAACAAGATGGACCCGGGTTCGATTCCCGGCTCGGGTATCTTTCTGGACTTTGTGTGTTCTCTCCCCGTGTCCGCGTTGGTTTCCTCCTGGTACTCCGGTTCCCTCCCTCCGTCCAATTACGCTGCGATTTAGTTTAATTGGCCTGCTGAATAAATTGCCCCCAAAATATGTGATGTACTGGCGTCGTATCCTGGGTATAGCCCTGTCTTGCGGCATGTGTCTGCCGGGAAAGGTTCCTCCTCTCAGCGACCCTGTACAGGCTTAAGTGGCTACTAATACTGAAATGAATCCCTATAATAAACTACATAAGCATTACAATCCCAGCGATGGACCGGCGTCCCGTCGTCGGGTGTATTCCTGCCTTACGCCCTATGTTTCCGGGATAGGCTCCGGCTTCACCGTGACCCTATATAGGATTAAGCGGTTTCAGATAATGAGATGAGAGCATTACAATCTGCCCGGCGATGGACTGGCGTCCCGTCGTCGGGTGTATTCCCGCCTTGCGCCCTCTGTTTCGGGGATAGGCTCCGGCTCACCGTGACCCTATATAGGATTAAGCGGTTTCAGATAATGAGATGAGAGATGAGATGAGCATTACAATCAGTATCCGCGAAATTCTGCAGAGCGTCGCTGTTTGACACAAGATATCTGCCGATAAACACAGGGGTGCAAGGAAAGGATATACCCTAGACGGGACGTCAGTCCGTCAATGGGCACTGGAGGCAATGTAGCCAGCATGCGAATTAATTCGGGCAGCAAAATATCTTCGTGTTGTGGGAGCACACCGGAATACCCAGAAAAAACCCCACGCGGACACGAGAACATGGAAATTACACACAGTAAGGCACTCTGAGCCAGGAATCAAACCCAGGCATTCTTGTGCTGTGAAGTGGCGGTGCTACTTACTGTGCCACCGTGCCGCCTGCAGTAAAATCTCTTGAATTTTCATGCACAATATCCAGTAAGGTTACAAATGATACTCTGCAATTGCTTGTTCACAATACCCCAAGCAGAAGAACCACCGCTGGAGGGAGCTCAATAAGGTATTGCATTTGGCCTCCTCTTCCACACTCTTTAAGAGGTGAGAGAAACCACGGTTTGCTCCACCACACGTGACTTGACCCTTTCGTGGATCGTAGGCTTGTGTCCTAATGAACCCCACAGGTATGTCACGGCCATATGTGGTTCCATGCTTCAGTCCATGGTTTAACCCCTTGCATTATTACTCACCCACGGAATGAACGCTGTCAACAATGCATCGCGCGGTTTCAGGGGAACCCGGGGGAAATCTCATTGTCAGAAACCGCTTAGTCCTGCACAGGGTCGCAGTGAGCCGGAGCCTGTCCCGGCAGACACAGCGCGCAAGGCAGGGATATACCCACGATAGGACGCCAGTTCATCACCGGGCACTGCGGGCAATTTTAGTCTGCAAGCCAATTAACCTATGTAGCAGCATGCTTTTTGGACTGTGGGAGGAAACCGGAGTGCCCGGCGAAAACCCACGCGGACATGGGGAAAGCATGCAAACTCCACACAGAAAGGCACCCGAGCCGAGATTCGAACCTGGGACCTTCTTGCTGTGAGGAGGCGACAGCGCTACCCACTGGGCCCACCGGGAGAAATCAGAAATAAAATTGGTAGAGCGGATTGTGATCAAGTCCAGAAATAAAGGACATCCTTGCACACAAAAAAACGTTTCCATCGGTTTGATCAAAACGTATTCATAGCCATTTATTGAGTCACGTTTTGTACAAAGTTCACAACTCTTTAACATTTTCATATTTAAAAAAAACAGACCTTTCCATTTTGATCTTCGAAAAGGAAACAAAAAAATGTAATGAAATGCAGCGCTGTGCATCAATATCCAATGCTAGCTATACTCACTTTTGTAAACATATCATTGCAATGAATTTGCATACGAGAAAGCTTGTTTAACGTAACAGAAGCTAATCTATAGACATTGGCTGCTCTACCGAGATGGCGATGTCTCTCTGAAATCATGGGTTTGAGAAGCATTTTCTTCTTAATTCTTGGCAGAGGTGCTACTCGGCAGTGGGGAAAATGACCTCGAGGTATTCTCGCCGTCGTCGTGGCCTCACCCGTAACAGAGCGAGAGGACGGGCGACGCAGGCGGGAGAACGTGTGCCGCCTGCCAGTGCCCCCCTTGAGATCGAGTGAAATGCATCCGTGGACCACGATGGCTGCTGCCCCCATCACTGGGCCCTCGCCCCTCCTGATGCGCTGTCCGCACCACGTCAATGCGCACGACGTCTCTCATCTCATCTCATCGTCTGAAACCGCTTAATCCTATACAGGGTCACGGTGAGCCGGAGCCTATCCCGGAAACACGGGGCGTAAGGCAGGAATACACCCGACGACGGGACGCCGGTCCATCGCCAGGCATTGCGGGACAATTTTAGTCTGCGAGCCAATCAACCTATCCAGGAGCATGCTTTTGGACTGTGGGAGGAAACCGGAGTACCCGGCGAAAACCCACGCGGACACGGGGAGAGCATGCAAACTCCACACAGAAAGGCACCCGAGCCGAGAGATTCGAACCCGGGACCTTCTTGCTGTGAGGCGTCAGCGCTAACCACTGGGCCACCGCGCCGCCCTGCGCACGAGGTGACAAGACAATAACAACAACCTGCGACTTGTGCCGCGCGCAGTTTTCTTCGCTCGCAAAGAGACGGGAGAATGACTTCGAGACGCGAGGAAACCACAGAGGTGGGGGGACGGGGGAAGGTAGCCGCGCAGTAAGCTGGCGACGTTTTCCAGACTCCGACGCATCCCCTCTGGGCATTGAGATGTTATCGGCCAAAGAGTGATTTTTTTTCTTTCAGGTAACCGAAGTACCCAGCAAAAAAAACTCACACAGACAGAGAAAACACACGAGCTCTACACGGAAAGACAATAGAGTCGCAAATAAAACCCGATCCATTTTTTTTTTGCTGTGGGACGTGGGTGTTAACCTTGCACCAATGTGCCAACGTTTAATGTTTACTGGGTTGTGGTCATGAAAGCCACGCCAAGGCAGGAAATCAGTCACCTGCCGAACGTCTATTTGTGGAAGAGACGAAGCGAGTTCAGGTGCTCTTTAGTGAAGCCATGGTGATGCCAAACTCGTGTGGAGAAATCCAGATCGTTTCTCCCCTCGCCTGGTACCCAGGAGGTCAGGGTTCGACCCTAACGATGCATGTGCATGTGAACTTCCCGTGTTCTCTCCTCTCTGCCTGTGGTCGCCTTCATATTTCCCCGGGACCCTCCGCTTTTTCTCTCCACATTTCGAAACGTGCCTTTAGATTTTCTGGCTGCTAAAATTAACTACCACATGATGATACAGCCTCCCGGCAATGGACTGGCGTCCCGTCGTCGGGTGTATTCCTGCCTTACGCCCTGTGTTTCCGGGATAGGCTCCGGCTCACCGTGACCCTATATAGGATTAAGCGGTTTCAGATAATGAGATGAGATGATGATACAGCGCTACCCAGTGGGCCACCGTGCCGCCACAAGAAGGTCCCGTGTTCGAATCTCGGCTCGGGTGCCATTCTGTGTGGAATTTGTCCGCGTGGGTTTTCGCTGGGCACTCCGGTTTCCTCCCATAGTCCAAAAAACATGCTGCTGCACAAGTTAATTGGCTCGCAGACTAAATTGCCCGCAGTGCCCGGTGATGGATTGGCATCCCATTGTAGGTGTATCCCTGCCTTGCGCCCTGTGTCTGCCGGGATAGGCTCCGACTCAACGCGACCCTGTACAGGACTAAGCGGTTTCTGACAATGAGATGAGATGATCCAGGCAGAGGTGCAAGAAAGTTGGCGTGACATACCTTAACGAAAGTGTCTAAAGCATTGAATGCCATCAAGGCAGCAAGAGAGTTTACTGTGCAAGCATATACCGGTAAGAATTGTAGGTTGCTTTCACCCCTGAAATATAAGTCGCTTCGAAGAGCTATCACGCGGCGATGGACTGGCGTCCCGTCGTCGGGTGTATTCCTGCCTTACGCCCTGTGTTTCCGGGATAGGCTCCGGCTCACCGTGACCCTATATAGGATTAAGCGGTTTCAGATAATGAGATGAGATGAGAAGAGCTATCACGTGTGGCCAGGTCTCCACTGAACAAGCGCTCATAAGTCAGTGGACTGTACTCTACCTGGTAAATACAACCATTGAACGTTTCTTTTTCAAGCCTCAAAGACGCGAAGATGTTTTGCAAAAGTTCAAGAGACGGCAAACGGTGCTCTCTCGGATAGCGAGGACAAGTTCCTGGACTTGCTGTACTCCTGCCTCGAATAGGGTTCCACAGGAACCAATGACCGGCGATGGACTGGCGTCCCGTCGTCGGGTGTATTCCTGCCTTACGCCCTGTGTTTCCGGGATA
Organism: Mordacia mordax; assembly: GCA_036362905.1. NCBI lineage: Eukaryota > Metazoa > Chordata > Hyperoartia > Petromyzontiformes > Petromyzontidae > Mordacia > Mordacia mordax. The sequence goes on from JAZEWT010000018.1 coordinate 673,541, forward strand.
GGCTCCGGCTCACCGTGACCCTATATAGGATTAAGCGGTTTCAGATCATGAGATGAGATGAGAGGAACCAATGATGCGGTTATTCCGAGTCATGGTATGGGGCATACCATCCCGCACTCTGGAGGGGGGGGGGGAAATTTAAGTCCAGTTTTTTTTTTGCAGCCCCCGCGGATGGGGGGCCAGTACAGCTGCTGTATGGGGGGCGGAGGGGCAGCTTTGTAGTGATTTCCCACCCGCGAGAGGGACTCGCGTGGTGCCACGGGGTCATCGAGTGGCGCATAACCAACGCCAGCGCCCCTCTAGCACTCATCCACCGTGTTCAAGGATTTTTTCTAAAAAATATTAACTGATTTTTCTCACTTGTATTCACAATGCAATCAACGTACTGCTGTAGGCTGTCACGGCTCGATCTGCAGAGTGAGAATTACTCTGAAGAGCTGCCGTTTCGGGAGAGCCGTGCGGAGCGTTCCTCCTCGCTGCTTCGCGTTCGAGAAGCTCGGTGACTCCCTCCGCGTCGTAAAACCCCGCTCCAATGCAGGGTTTCACGGCCGCTGTCCAGCACGAGCTGGACAGCGGCCGTTCAAACTGTCAACGGGATGGCCGAGAGGGCTTTTAAACGCGCACAGGCAGTGCGGGCATCACAACACCCCCCGGCACTCACTGCCAATTCTGCCGTCGTCGACGTTGAGCGATAAATCTGCGGGTATTTTCCCAGGAACGGCTTCGTGTGGCACCGCACATCGGGGGTTTAATGGGCTCCATTCATCTTCCTCGTGCGAGGGAGACGAGAGGCTCGGCTGCGTGTTGTGGCCGCGTCGTGTTAGCTCGCTACAGCAGTCAATCCTTTTCACATTGGCGTCACCTTCAAAAATATGTTTGGGTTTCGTGTCTGTGAAGCGTTAGGATTGCTCTCCAAAAGCTCTTCTTTCGTGACAGCCATGCCGAGCGCTCCTCCGCTGGCTGTCGCGACGTTCCACCTGCCGCCGAGTCGGGCGATGGCGCCAACGTGGGAGACGTAGGAGCGAGGAGGAGCGTCCGACACGGCTGTCGCGAAAGGACGGCCTTCGGAGGAGCAATCGCAACGCGCGAGCCCGCACGCGCGCAGGTTTTTCTAGCGCAGTGTTTACGCCACGTTGCCTGGCGTGGCGGGTGCCCGCGTGCGGGATCCGCGCACCGTGCCGTGAGCTCGTGACCGACGTTGCGGTCCCGCTTTCAATCTCCCACGATGATCATGGGCCGACGGTATCCAAGGCCGAATCGCCGGCTGTCTTTCATCTGAATTACAACGTGTGGTGGAGCAACCCCACCACGTGATGAATGACAAACAACTGTTTACAAGGGTCGGGAATAAGTCTCCGCCTCTGCCATATCGTGTCGGGTGGCACAAGGCTAACACCTGCAGCCTCATAAGAAGAAGGTCCTGCCAGAGGTGGTTTTATTCCTGCCTCGGGCACTTTTCTATTTGCAGTTTGTGTGGTCTCCCTCCTGGTCTGCATCGGTTTCCTTCAGGTACTCCGCTTTCATCAGTAATTGGCCAATAACATCACAACATACAGGTCGCAGTGTCTGGAAAATGTTGGCGCCGGTCAACCACTTGCCTGCCTTCTTACCACCTCTCTACAGTTTCCTCGCACCTCCGAATCTTCCTGTCTTCAAATAAACACTCTCGGCATTGAAAGAAAACTGCGTGCGTTGCAAATTCTAGAATTAAATTAAAATTATGCCTTTAGCACAATGACAATTCACAGGTGGATGAAGGCCTCCCCCATGCCTTGTCAGGTCGTGGGGGTTGATTGACCATACTTCACTGGTCGGCGCAGGGTTGGTCCAGTGCAGCGAGGAGGTAACACCAGTGCCTGTGTCACACTCGGGTCGCTGTGCTCAAAGCTCAATGTACTTCCGGCAAGTAGTCTGATGAAGCTGGTCCCAATTATCAGTGAAATGCCTCGACTGTAAGTGTGGCGGGTGCGCTCTCTAGCACACCAGCCACGCTGCTCCCGAACGCACAAAGTAGCAGTGAATTGACACGTTCTGCTCACGTGACAAACCCTTGCCGATTGGCCCCGTGTCGGGTGGTGGAGGAGGGTTTACGACACTAACGTTTACGTGACGCAACCCAAAAAAGCACTTTATTATTACGTATGATGCACTACCAAGCCGGCTTCAAGAAAATAGAAATAATGATTATTACTCTGCATGCCTCTTATAAGTGATCTGCGGATATCAGGCACGAAGATCGATCAGTTGCTACTCATGGACAGCATGATCAGAGAGGCTAAAATTACTTTCTCTGCAAGATAATAAGGGGTAGGAAATAAACATTCCGGTTTGCTGCCAATGTTATGGTTCAGCATCGAGAGACACTTGCGGTCAGAAGGTTGACAGCGCACGCGGATGCGAAGTTTGCATCTCTGAACGGAATGAACACGAACGAGCGAACACCTTGGGGTCATACTTCCCACGCATGATGAATCTACCCTGATTGCTCCGGCAAGGTTTCGGGATTTGCGAGCAGAGCAACGGCGGAGGGCGTTCCGGGAGCCACGCGGTGGGGGCGCCACGGCTTGGTCTGCCGCTTTGGCCGATCGCCGCGGGCCCTCGCGGCCCTCGCGGCCGCGCCGCCCCCGCCGCCGCCGCCGCCGCGCCTCTCCCTCGATCGGGAGAGTTCGTGCGCGAGCCCGTCGGTCTGGTGCGCGTCCTCCCGCGACCCCTCGAGGCGGCAGCACCCGGGCTTCGCGCTCGACGGCGGCTCGCGTACCCTGTCTGCGCCGCCCGCGGGATCCTCCTCGGCCGCGGCCGCCGCGGCGGCACCCCGCGGTCCTTCCTCCCCGTGGCGCCCGCACCCCTCGCCCGGCCCGGCGGCACGATCGTCGGCCCCGGCGCTCCCGGCCGCGGCGGCCGCGGCGGCCGCCGCGTGAACGTACCGCGCCCAGCAACCGGCCGCCGCCACCGCCGCGGCCGCGGCCGCGCCGAGCTGCCTCTGGAACGCCGCCGCCGAAGAGCCGTCGGCGTAGGCGGCCGCGGCGGCGGCGGCGGCGGCCGCGGCCGCCGCCGCGCACGGGCTGCAGCCGAACGCCGCCGCATGGTAGCCGACGGCGCAATCTGCGTACGAGTGGCACTCCTGCGCGACGGCGGCCGAGTCGTCCCCGCCGCCGGCCGCGGCGTCGCACGCGGCGTACCCGCACTCGTAGCCGTGGTGCGCCCGGCCCGCCGCGGACAGCCGCGGCCGCTTGCCGTACGGAGAGAGGCCGCAGTGGGTGGCGAGCCACGCTTCGGACGCCAGCGCGTACGGGCCCTGCTCGGAGGCGGCGGCGGCGGCGGCCGCGGCCGCGGCGGCGGCCGTGGCGCGCTGCAGGCCCGGGCAGCAGCTGGCCACGCTCCACTCGCTGCGCAGCTGCAGGTGGATGCGACGCAGGAGGTTGTTGATGAGCACGGAGCGGCGCAGCAGCAGCTCGGGGTCGTCCATGATGCGCAGCTTCTCCACCGAGAGCTGCAGGATGTGCGTGCGGTCCTCGGGCGCGGAGCCTCCTCTCTGCGGAGGAAGCGACGCCGGGCGCGCGCGCGGGGCCCGCGCGCGCGCGCGCGTACGCAGGTGAACGCGCGCGCAGACACGTGCTCCCACACGCAGGGTTATCGGGAAGCGCATCCGACCTCAAACTTCTGCCCCGCCGCTATCAATGGGGGGAAACTCGACTACCTGGGTCAACCTGGATGCTGGCCACAGCAAAAGCATTGCTGTGGCATCCTCAACCACAATGTCTGTGTGCGCCACTCATCATATACCTGCGTCTCCACGGTTCTTGCTCCTACAGACTACGATACAAAGCTAAACAGAGGCTCTTCTTCACTCTCCCATGTGTTAGTAACAATCTCAGTTTTCAGCATCGCCTGCCCCCCCCCCCGCCCCCGTGTTTGTGTCTCCGCCTGTGTTCGCACGTTCCCCCACCCAGATATGTTGCCACTGCCCCAGTGTCTCACCGATTCCCTGTTTCAGCGTCGTACACTGTGCACCTGTTTCACACCGTCCCTCGGCCCCCCCCCAGGATGTCGCCCGCGTTAATTCGTCACTGTCGCTATGCTCCCACGTTCGTGTACGTGCGCGCGTGTGTATTTTCGTGACCATGCGCACGGCGGGGGTTTTGGGTTGCATTTCACGCCGTTGCGGTGCTTGACCCCCATGCTCACAGTCATTAAGAATCTTAACGACGGAGGGCACGACAGGGTCAAGCTGACGCGTGGTCAGGAGTCGGAGCAATTCCCGTGCACCCTGGATTGTCAGCGATAAGCTGACAATCCAGGGTGCACCCATCCGCTTAGTCCTATACAGGGTCACGGTGAAGCCGGAGTCTATCCCGGCAGACACAGGGCGCAAGGCAGGGATACACCCACGATGGGACGCCAGTCCATCACTGGGCACTGCGGGAAATTTAGCCTGCGAGCCAATCAACCTATGCAGCAGCATGCTTTTGGACTGTGGGAGGAAACCGGAGTGCCCGGCGAAAACCCACGCGGACACGGGGAGAGCATGCAAACTCCACACAGAAAGGCACCCGAGTCGAGAGATTCGAACCCGGGACCTTCTTGCTGTGAGGCGACAGCGCTAACCACTGGGCCACCGTGCCGCCCTGATACAGATATTCACTGGCAAAAATAAATTGAACGATTTTCTCTTCATGATTTAGGGCCCAGTTTAAAATTTAAAACAATGCGGAGACTTTTTGCTGGCATACAGATGAAAATGGAGTGAAGGCTTTACCGAGCCTGGCGATAATACATATAGACACCTCTTACAAGGACTCAAGTTTGCAAGAGCCACACATGCTTGGGGCAAAATATGCAAACAATATGCCTTGATAATGTGTGCATTGTCCTTGAAAACGATTGGCCCACACCAAAACCAGGCCTTTCTGTGGCCTAGTCTCACCAACAGCCAACAGCTAAACAGTTCAGGGATGATGCAGATATCAATGCGTTGACAGGTTGAGTCGATTTGTTATAACTATAACAGCCTATTAGTCAACAGACAGACAGTGGTAATATCAGCGCTTCAAATAAATAAAGTCCTGCCCTAGGTAGTTCGATTCCCACCTAGGGCACCTCTCTGTGTGACGTTTGTTTATTCTCTCCCCCTGTTCTGTGTGGGTTTCCTCCGGGTTCTCCATTTCCTCCCACATCTAAAAAAAAAACACTCATGAATTAATTGGCCGAACGCATTCATAATTTAACGCAGCATCTGGCAAATGTTGGCGCCGGCCGAGTGCATGGCTGCCTTCCCCTCGCCGTTGTGTGGTTTCCTCGCTGCACCTCTAGAATTATGTGAGTCGCCCTGGATGAGGGCGTCTGCTCATTAATAATTAATAATAATAAAAACTCACGCAGGGCGGCACGGTGGCCCAGTGGTTAGCGCTGACACCTCACAGCAAGAAGGTCCCGGGTTCGAATCTCTCGGCTCGGGTGCATTTCTGTGTGGGGGAGTTTGGATGCTCTCCCCGTGTCCGCGTGGGTTTTCGCCGGGTACTCCGGTTTCCTCCCACAGTCCAAAAGCATGCTCCTGGATCGGTTGATTGGCTCGCAGACTAAAATTGTCCCGCAATGCCCGGCGATGGACCGGCGTCCCGTCGTCGGGTGTATTCCTGCCTTACGCCCTGTGTTTCCGGGATAGGCTCCGGCTCACCGTGACCCTACATAGGATTAAGCGGTTTCAGATAATGAGATGGGAAAAACTCACGCAGCGCCAGCCCACCGTCCCGCACGCCGCGTGCACGATTCACCCGTCGTCGCCGTTGCCCGCGCAGGCACGCGCGGCCCGCGGCGGCCCGCGGCGGCCCGCGGCGGCCCGCGGCGGCTCACCTGCGGGAGGACCCTAGTCCGGCTTGACGAGGGCGCTCGCTCGGGGGTGTCTTCTCTCCCAGGGCTGCGCACGGGCGGGTGGCTCGGTGTGCTCGTCATCCGGGAGTCTGCATGTTTCGGTCGTCGGCAGCACCGGGGTCATGTCTCTCGGAGCGGACCGGCAGGAGGCGCTGCGCGGCCGGGGGAGAGCGGGCGGTGGGGGGTGGGCGTAGGGGTTCGCGCGTCAGGCGTGGAGCAACGCGCGCGTCGTTGCGCCCTCCCTCCACCCCCACCGCCCCTCCGCGCCGGTGCTGCCGGCGCCAGTCTTGCTCCCCGTAACAACGCGCGTTTCACGCCACGCGGCCCTCCTCGCAGACGCAGTCGACCTCGCTCCATCGCTCGCGACCCCGCGGACATCGCTGATCACGGGGAAACTCCCCTCCCGCTGCGTGATTTCACTCACGGTGCCGATTTTTAGGGGCGCGTTCGAACGCGGAGCACCGGGAGTCGAACTCGGCTGGCCGGGTTAATGGCGCGGTGCAAACCACGGCGCGTTCACTCGCGTGCGTTAATTATTTAACAACAAAAAAAACCGAACCTGCGTGGCGCGGTGGCCCAGTGGTTAGCGCTGTCGCCTCACAGCAAGAAGGTCCCGGGTTCGAATCTCTCGGCTCGGGTGCCTTTCTGTGTGGAGTTTGCATGCTCTCCCCGTGTCCGCGTGGGTTTTCGCCGGGTACTCCGGTTTCCTCCCACAGTCCAAAAGCATGGTTGATTGGCTCGCAGACTAAAATTGTCCCGCAATGCCCGGCGATGGACTGGCGTCCCGTCGTCGGGTGTATTCCTGCCTTACGCCCTGTGTTTCCGGGATAGGCTCCGGCTTCACCGTGACCCTATATAGGATTAAGCGGTTTCAGACAATGAGATGAGAAAACCGAACCTCATTCAGATCGCGGCATCACGCGATGCGTGCGCCGCGCGTGATGCCGCGACAGTCGAAACCTGCTCTGCGAGGCAGATAAATCCTGCGGGAAGCTCATTAGTAAGTTTGGGATACTAGGCGTCGCAGGATAATGGAGCATAGAGTAATCGCAGACCGGTGCCAGCAGCGAGCGGTCGCTGGCACGAGCGTTGGCAGTGACTCACGCCGCGTGGCGCAATCTGCGCTCTCCGCCTACGCCGATCGAATTCACAACGTGCCCCGTAGGGCCTAATCCTCAGGATCGTTAGGACAGGGGTTCTCAACCTTTGCCGCATCAAGGCCCACTTGGTCCCCTTGGCTCTGGTCTCCACGGCCCGCTTCTTGGTGGTGCTCAAGGCCCACTGATGGTTCGCGACCAGTGAAGTTGACAATGGCGGCCTTGGGACCCATGCACACGGGTCGCTGAGCAAGTGAGATGCGTATGCTGTACGCGCTCCGTTTGTATCTTACTATTGTACAGCGCCGAGAGTTATTCCTGAAATAGGCATTTAAAAATATAAATTATTATTATTGATTCCAGCAAGTCTGGCTGCTGATGAGAGACAACATGAGCATTTATGTTTCAGAGCTGCTCTTTGGGGATAGCCGTGTCAAGCATCCCCTAGTTTCTCCTTCTTGACGTTTCGCCTGCCACGTTCAAAGCATCGTCCGCTTTCTGAAAATGCCGTGAAGGAGAAAGGGGGGAACACCCGACAGGGCTCTCACGGAAGGCCAGCTCTTCTTGAGAACAATTCTCACATCGATACGTTTCCTTGGGTCCACAGTCGGAGTTTATTTTGTCCCTTGCAGGACAGGCATGCATCCTGTTGTCTTGAAAAAAAAAGTTGTCTATCTTCACCATGACCCTTGACTCCTCCATCAGACTTCCATACCTCTCCACCTGGCTTCAAGTACTCCTTCAGGTCTCCAGAACTACCAGGTCTGCC
>JAZEWT010000018.1:723422-741201 GCA_036362905.1 Mordacia mordax
CGATTGTGCAACGGGACCTTGTTACATCATGGGTACTGAGCGTCCTTCTCAGCTTGCAGGGTTAATTATTTACTTTAGTCTCTCTCCCCCCACACAACCCCTGCCTCTCCACCACAATGAGATATAAATTTATAAACTGTGCGGCGGCTCGAGCTGTGGTTTTTTTATTTGCACTGCGTCATAAACCCGGGTGACCTGAGTTTGAGTCCTAGTTACGCCGCACGCCAGTGCAGCGAGACATCTCGACCAAGAGGGGCAGGACTCCCGCATTTACCGGCGCGGTGAAGTATGGTCAAACAGTCTTGTCATGTTGGACACAACCTGGGGGAATCACTCTTCAAGCAGTGGATTTAGACAGGTGGCTGAGAGTTGTCATTGTTTACAATCGGCCATTGATGCGGTACTAACTCTCTCCAGTGACTGGTGACGAGTTGATACTGAAGTGACCGCATCTTCCTTACTTGAGATCGTTCTGCTTGTGCGGTAATGCAGCGTCTGTTAACCGTGCATTGCTCTCGTATCATTCCTGTACCACTATCACAGCTACACATTGACAGTTGATTTGCTAGAAGATGCTTGGCACATGTAGTTGACGTGCCGATCTCTCCACAGCTCTGTGCAGCGCTTTGTGACCCTCGGGTGAAACGCGCTTTGGAAATGCAATTATTATTTTTTATTGTGATCATAACTCGGCAACTTTGCACCTTTACCGAATTTTTTCATTTTGTATTCTCCCTATTTTTGTTCGTTTGTTTCACTTACTGCCATTAAATTTAGGGGTCCCTACTATATATCAAAAATACGTTGCAAAAGTTTGACATAGCGCGAAAGGACATATAACGGGGCTTTATTTCCCATACGAGTTAATGTAAGTTACGTTCTTCCCATACAACTCAAGTAGCCTAGCAATAAAAATATAACACAAAATAGTAAAATACTTTTTTTAGCACCACATTAAAACAGCAACGCTTTTCATTTTATCGTAACCTTGACTGTTATAATGATGGTTTAGTGATCTTACCTTGAACATTTGACAGTGAGAGGACTGCTGCCTAAAATAGATCATCCGTGTAACAAAGCGGAACTTTTATTGATGTGGGGTTTTTATAGCTCGATGAGAAATGCTGTCACGGAAAAGTGGTGAGAGATTGAACACTTGCCACAGTTATCCCGAAAGAGCAGCGCTGCGAAGCGATTCCCAAACCCAACTGAAATCCGTGCAACGGTGAGCAACGGATTCACACATTGGCAAAACATGTGGCAAACTACTGTACGAGTGTGTGTGGGAGGATGTGAAATGACTTGGGAAGTGAAGGACATCCGTGCCGTGAATTGTATGTTGTGAGTACTCTCTAGATACATCTCATCTCATTATCTGAAACCGCTTAATCCTATGTAGGGTCACGGTGAGCCGGAGCCTATCCCGGAAACACAGGGCGTAAGGCAGGAATACACCGGACGACGGGACGCCAGTCCATCGCCAGGCTCTCTAGATACATGTCTAGTGTTATTCAGATCACCAAAACCGCCCGTCATCATCATGATCATGATCAGCCGTGTACTCATACAGTTCCACGATTCTAGAGTGGACAATGAGCTGCGTGGTGGTGGCTCCGTGTGCATTGCCGAGGCAGCGGGAGTTGATGAATCACTTGAAGCTCCCTTTCCCGTGAGCATCGAGGTGATTGTACCGTGGACTCAGCAGAAGTCACTACAGCAAGTGGACCATTCGCCGTCTCTTTCAGTCTGTAGAGTTTTTCGATTGCCTCCACTTGCATAAACATAAATAGGCTGCAGAAAATAAAATATTAAAATTGTCATCCAGCGCAGGACCCTCTTGAAGACGTTTCCTAGAACTTATTGCTTTCATTCCCCTGGTGGACACCCGTATTTGAATATTTCCCACCATGTCTAGTCTCAACCACTGGCTTCCATTCTTTCTAGCAATGCTTGCCCAAGCTCTCTTCTTACCTTTCCTTGACATTCAACATTGTCTGGAAGTTGCGTTTTTTGTCTTTTCTGCGTGGTTCCTTTTCTGTCTAATCCCAAGCGTATTGCCCTTGTTCCATGTTGTCTATTCTCTATACTGTTGTACGTTCACATGGCTCGATGCATGATGATTGATTTCCAAAGCAGTTTTTATTTTACCATTAAGCCGTGTTGCGCGCCTGCCTTCTTTCGCGACCGTGTTGCCTCCCGCATTGGAGGCATCCTCAGGCATTCTGAGACGAGATGCTCGTGCATTAAACTGTGAAATCCCAGATCACTCCGGATGAGTTTTCAGCAGACATGCTGCTGCGTTCAGTAATCGTGACGCATTTAAGGGTGTTTGTGTTTTTTGAGACGTTGAAAGGTTTGCGTATCAATTTGCTTAATCCTATCCACAGTTTATACAAGGACGTGTAGAGTGCCTCATCCTTGCAGAAAGATGCGGTTTCGGTAGCGAGGCGTATTCAAATTGACATTGCTCAGGCACAGTGACTATGGAAAGTGCGAGGAGGCGCGCTGTTTTGCTGCGCAGTGAACCCAGCCACCCCATCTTGATGCCAGCGAGATAGCAGAGACATACGTGGCAAGTCATAATCAGCATCAGTGCTGATATCACTTGCCACGTGGTGAAGTATATTGAACGAATAATAACCGACCTTTCTTAACGTAAAGTAGAGTAATGTGATTATTATTCCAGTGTGGTATGGCTACCAAAATAGTGTTTATGTGAAGAACTTGTTATTGAGCGTACTGTCTGGTTTTTTTTCAATGTCACATGATGGCCTTTCATTGCGACATTGCAGATTTTGATATTAACGTGGCATATTCCGGGTGCTACACATCATTCCTGATAACTGAACGTTTAACAATTCCAGTCATCACTGGGTGGATAGGTACGGCACACAGTATTCGGGCACACAGTGCTTTGAAAGAAGCCCCCTAAGCCCCTAATTTCTGGCCAGGTAGGCGGCACCGTGGCCCAGTGGGTAGCGCTGTCGCCTCGAAACTCGGCTCGGGTGCCTTTCCGTGTGGAGTTTGCGAGTTCTCTCCCCGTGTCCGCGTGGGTTTTCGCCGGGCACTCCGGTTTCCTCCCACAGTCCAAAAAACATGCCGCTGCACGTTAGAGGCATCCTCAGGTGCCCCACACTGCGCATCACACTGCGCATCACACAGCGCATCACACAGCGCATCACACTGCGCATCACACAGCGCCTGAGGATTCCTCTAAAGTGCGAGGCGGAACGTCGCGATGGAGAGAGAGGCAGCGATCGACGCGGCTGTCCCGAGAGCGCAGCTTTTCGAAGCAATCATTAGTATTTTAGAAGATTTAAGAATTACTTTTAGAGACATTCGTTTTCATAATGCATCAGCCATGGGCATGCATGTGGTCTTCCAGTTACAATCTAACATCTTGCAACCACGTTTGATGTTTAATTCAAATTTAATATCAGAAGGCTATAATAGTTCGCAAATAATTTAGATCAAGTAATGATGTACTTCAGTACATTTCTTGCAAATTGAGTGACACGCTTACGCCATGGGATGCGTGCGCACGTCAAATTATATACATCATTATACAGGCGTTATCAAATGTCTAAACTGCAGTGTTAGTCTTTTGTGATGGTTGTCGCCCATAAATATGGTTCATATCTCAAATTAATTGCAGTTATTTTTTTTCGTTTATTTTATGTCCTATAATTTAATGCTAATGTTTGATTTTCAGTTGAATTGTCCTGATGTTATTGTTGACATGCCGTTGTCTTCACAGCTCGGATTTGTAACAAACCCCCCCCTCCAAAAAAAATAATGTCATTGTTGCTGATTTGCCGTTCTTATGTCGTTGTTGTTGACGTGCCCTTCTCTCCGCATCTCTGTGCAGCGCTTTGTGACCCTCGGGTGAAAAGCGCTCTAGAAAAGCAATTATTATTACTCCGTTTGCATATGCTGTTTGTGAAATTGTTGCTTAAACAAGAGCTTGACATATTTTAAAATTCAATTGTACTTATGACTGTCACACAGAGCATAGCTGTAATATTTCAAAGGTACCTTCGTTCTGTGCTTAATTGCTATGGCATTATATGTAATGTACGGTGTTGCATTAATATACTCCAGTGTTTGTTTAGGAACACGATCTTACAGAAGCATTGCAATAACAAAGTTTTATATGTGCACAGCATTTTTGGCCAAACTAATTGTTTCACAAATACCCTATAAACAATTGTGGCGAGTTGTATGTATGTATTGTGTGATGAAATTGTTCATTGTTCTGCTAATGAGTAACATCAGTGACAAGTGGTAACTGAGCATGTCCAGATGTGGCTTTTATTCACCCTTTGCATGGTAGGCGCAGTGGTTCCATCGATGCCTCACAGAAAAATAAGTCCTGCCCGGGGAAGTTCGATTCCCACCTTGGGCGCCTTTTTGTGTGGGGTTTGTGTGTTCTCCCCTTGTTCTGCGTGGGGTTTCCTCCGGTTTCCCCAGTTTCCTCCCACGACAAAAAAAAGATACTCATTAACTAATTGACCGATAAAGTCGTAGATTATAGAAGGCAGTGTCTGGCAGGTGTTGGCGCTGGCCGACTGCATGGCTGTCTTCCTCCCCCACCTCTCTGTGGTTTCCTCGCTAACCCTGTGTAATGATGTAAGTCGCCCGCGATAAGTGCGTCTGCTAAGTCATAATTAATGATCAAATAATAACAATGAGGGCGGCACGGTGACCCAGTGGGTAGCGCTGTCGCCTCACAGCAAGAAGGCCCAGAGTTCGAATCTCGGCTCGGGCGCTGCTTTCTGTGTGGAGTTTGCGAGTTCTCTCCCCGTGTCCGCGTGGGTTTTCGCCGGGCACTCCGGTTTCCTCCCACAGTCCAAAAAACATGCCGCTGCATAGGTTAATTGGCTTGCAGTGCCCGGTGATGGACTGGCGTCCCATCGTGGGTATATCCCTGCCTTGCACCCTGTGTCTGCCGGGATAGGCTCCGGCTCACCACGACCCAGTACAGGACTTAGCGGTTTCTGACAATGAGATGAGATAATAACAATGAACAGCACTGGGAAAGTCAAGGTGGCTGTTGGGGGAGTGGTGGTGTCCACAGCATCCCCTGACCACCATGCATGACTTGGTATGTGCTTGTTGGCATTACTCGTCCCAACAGTCTATATGGCTAAATGGACTATATAGGTGTCACGTCTTTTTGACCAATATTGTTTCATCTGAAAACAGCTGAACGTCTTACTACTGTGTACGTTTTCTGGGTGATGCTATTTCCCTGATGTATTTTTGAGTCGGAACACGTGTTGCTCAGACTTATGCCCAACGTTTCACACCTTGTACGGGGAGCTTTTACAGTATGCTTTTTAGGAAGCTGTCAGCACATGGAGTGAAACGTCACACGCTGGCCAAAATCTAGAACAAGTTCTAAACACATCAGAGACTTAAAACCTACAATATTTTCTCAACGGTGCTTGTTGTTAAGGCTTGTTGGGGGGCTTTGTTTGGTAAATGGTATAGATATGTATTGTAAAGTCAATATGAGACCAGGGGGAAAATATTTGCAAAACAAGCTATGCTGCTTTAGTAACGTGGGTCTGAAGTTTCTATGCGGTAGCTCCAATATAGTGGTGGAAATAAAAAAGTTTGTTTTTTGCAGTAATACTATAAATTATGCGTTAGCCTTTAACAGTCTCTTTGGTTTGGAAGAGGTATTCTCCAGAGACGGCAGGCAGCTGGATGTGTTTGGGGTAACAGGGTTTATGTTGATATTTTGTGAGGGTTAACATCTAACAGACTCTGCTAACATGGCAAAGCATGGGATTTGCCATTTCATCATCACCAGCCATGATATGTCCACTAGTGAAGACCTCTGCAAGCCATTGCTATCTCTCCACAGTCCATCGATCAGGCTCCTGCGTTCCTGCTTGTGGTTTTTTTATTTTTTGGTTGGTACTCCAGCATTATTCTCTACCACTGGCCATCCTTTCGAGTGCTGTGCTTTCCCTAAGCCCACTTATTTTTTTTCATAGATTGTTGCCGTAAGTTTATCTGCCTTTGCTCTTATGCCTTGGTGCGTTGGTCATTTAGGACGTTTGTTGTATCGCAGGAATCCTGCATCTAGAACTTCCAAGCTCTACTTTATGCTGTATTAGACATCTAGCTATCTGTCAATAAACGTACTTTCCTAAGGTCATGATTTACGATGTCAACAAACTTGCGTTTGTCTGTGATTCATGCGCTCTTCGTTCAGGCTCTTATTGTCACATGCTATCACATGGACCCGAAAATACAGATTTTGAATGCATTAATTACCACGGTACATTGTAGGGATGTCAATGCGAAAAATGTGCTTTAAGCACAAGTCTCCATTTTAATGATAAAAAAAACACCATTTCTAATTCATACAAACGTCTATGTACAGAAGGTTATGTCTCTTATACTGTAGTATTATTTTTTTAAATAAGCAGACTTTATTGTCGAACAAGGTGTAACGAATATATAATCTATTTCCATGGGTTACTAGGTTACAAGTTCAGATGCAGGAAAATACAAATCGGAAAAAGTGTGATTATTTATTGTAGTGATTAACGAAAAAAATCCATTGGTACAAACGTGAATTTGTGTACATTTAATAAACTGCTTATCAAACGTATGCCACCACTTCTAAAAAATGTTATTGTTGTTGATTTGCAGTTAACATGTCGTTGTTGCTTACATGTTGTTCTTTCAACCACTCTATCCAGCGCTTAGTGACCCTCGGGTGAAAAGTAGTCTCGAAGTGCAATTATTATTAAAATAGGTGCATTGGCTGGGAGATATAACTTTCAGTGCACTGTTATCGCTAGGATCTTCGATAGCCTAAACAAAGATCACTCAGCTGACTACCAGCCCTAGAGCGTTATTTACTTTGTACATATGATATGTGCACAGGTAAGTTTCTGTAAACAGACTCCCCCATTGTACATCACGTTTTTTTTTCATTGTGAGCAGCCAACAAATGGGTGAGAATTGCTTCAATCTCCATACATGTGCCAGTAGTAAGTGTAATCGTGCGTGAGATTCAATTTAATTTACGCCTTTTAAAGGTGCGGCATTCGCAAAAAATGACACCTTTAAGCCAATCAGTGCATTTTCCTTTTATTATTATCCGTTAAATTTGTGGTTTATCGCAAGTAACTGGATGTGATGTGAACACGTGTGAGATTGAATATTTTCTCTCCCTTGCAAAATGATGTATGATTCTGACGGGAAGTGTACAACATCTGACTTGCTGGGGTATTCTGCGGCTGTTGGATTAAGTAGAGTAGATGTTTATTAAGAGATGTTTATGATAGAAACTACTCAGTGAGCTTGCACGTTCCAGATACGGGATTCCTGCGACACAGCAAGCGTTCGAACTGACTAACGTAACCAACCAGGTGGGCAATATTGTGCTGTAATATAGGCAGCTTTTAAAGTGAAATGTTTAAGAAAGGAGCGGGAAAGTTCTTAACTAATTTGAATGCCGCATTTGGTGTCTTAATCGAAACGTGGAACAACCGTAGCCAGAAGGTTCTAATTATAATGCTAAACAAATCGCGTTATTCACGAGTATTGTTTACATGGGATTACACGTTGAATTAAGTATGAAAGCCTTTTTTTACACACGTTATATTTGTGGCATTTGATGGTTTCCGAAACGTCTACAGTCGTGGTGCTGGAACAAGTTAACCTGCAGAGAACTGCTCATTTAATTGCAATTTTAAAAATATGATTGCAGTACAGTGATGATTTAAAGAACCACATGAAAAGTCATTGGAAAGGACGTTTTGTTTTAGAATGTAACGTCAACACAGATTAAAGTTCCGTACAGTATCTTCACTTGATTGGGAACCAAGGAAAATGTCGCTCTTTAAGAAAATGCACGCCTTTCCTCAACGTACCATTACAGAATTAAAACTTCACTGAAGTCTCCACTGCTTGACTGGCGCAACTAGGTTGCCACTATCTTTACGCGCACCGTAAAGATAAGGACATTGTGTACAAAACAGAACCCACATTTTTGATGGCGATGCCAGTTTCCTTGGGCACATTCGTTCATAGCCAGTGAATGTTTGTCCGCACTTTGAAGTGACTTTTGCCGTGGTTTTGTGGGGGGGGGCATGTAGCAGATGCCAGACCACACATGGCTTAAGGCTCAGGTATTCTTACATTGGGATCATTATATACGATTAACCTCGTCAGGGCTCCATTCCCATGACAACGAATAACGTAACATATTTTTAAAACGGTGATATTTCAAGTCGTGCGTATAAGCTGCATAATCTGCAGGACATAGCAGTAAGAGATAACGTGTGTGTGTGCTCAGAAGATAGATGAGAGGTGACGTGTTCAAACGAGCGAAATATTTCCGGAAAGATCATTGAGAGAAAGACCCATTAAGACAGACATGGGACTGGAGATGTATAAGTAAAACAAGGGACTGACTATTTAAACGTGCGCATATTGACGAGCGAGCAGGAAGATATAATGGTAACAGATGTAACAACAAGCGGAGGAGATATGTGTACCCTTGCCGTTCTCGCCACAGCCTCTGTGCAGCGCTTTGTGACCCTCGGGGGAGAGGCGCTTTAGAAATAATGCAAATATTATGATCGCTTCCCTACATAGCGTTGAATACAGTAGCCTGGCACTGGAAACGCTTACAAACTGTATGGGGAGCAGGTTTAAAAATAAAACCCGATACTGTCGACTGCCTGGGGGCAGTGTGGAGATTCGTGACAGAGCAGAGAGCTGGCTTCACCTGCTCCAATGAGGCATTCATTCTCATTGACACTAATGTCTTGTGTCTGTCTTCCAAATGGCAGGTGGATGATTGCCGTGCTGCGTCGTTAAATTGTAAAATAAAGGCACGTGTACGAGATGTGTGCAAATAAAAAGGGCTTTAGGATGTGTGGTGAGACCTCTATAGCCGTGGAGTTAATATCACACCCGTCAAACTGCAGCAATTCTGTTGAACGCTGTTGGTAGTATGTGGTGGTTAGGCAGTGCTGAAGTTTATAGGGTTTGTTACTGTTTTGTGAATGTACCTTGCAGGCTTTCGCGACTAATATACATAAATAAAACAAGCTCTGGTGGGGTTTTATTCACGTGGACAATTCACGTCACTCAACCCTAGCCATTGGCTTGTGTTGAGACGAGGGGGTTTGACACCTTTACGTGACCTCCTCTCCACCTGGAGGTGCTCGTTTATATTTATGTTGAACTCCGTGGCACTGTGTGGCCTGCGCCGTGCTTTACACGGTGTGAGCGGTAGCGCAGTCGCCGCACAGCAAGAAGTCCTACACGAGTTCGATTCCCGGCTGGGGTGCCGCCTCTCTGTGGAGAGTTTGCGTTGTTCTCTCCCCGTGTCCGCGTGGGTTTTCGCCGGGTACTCCGGTTTTCTCCCACCGTACAATTCGACGCTGCTCCCCTAGGTTAATTCGACTGCTGCTGAGTTAATTTCCCGCAGTGCCCTGCGATGTATTGGTGTCATATCCGAGCTATATATCCCCGCCTTTTGTCCGCCGAGATAGGCTCCAGCACCCCGTGACCCTGTGCAGGATGAAGCGGGTATTGATAATGATGGTTTTGTCTTTATTATAATGGAGTTGTTGTTTAGACCCGAATTTTGCAAGATAAAGACCATAACATTGCTCCTGATTGAAGACACCCCTCCCCTGCTCCTGAATCCCAGTGGCCGCGATCGAGATGTTTACCAGCAGATTGTATGTCCTGTAGGTATGTTCCGGGATCTATTCCCAGTACGGTAATGTAGTTGCAGTTTTAATAAATTAGGGGTTGATTGAGGAGGATATCAACACTGCTGTTCGAAGAGACTCCTTTACCACAGGAGAGAGAGAGAGAGTGGCTCCTCCATGCCACTATATTCTGAGACGTTCTGCTAATGGAACGCATCCTCAAGAGCCTGTGTAGGCTGTACGGGAATATCCTTCTCTTTGGCCGTGTGTGTGTGTCCGTTTGTTATGTGTGTCTCAAGTTTTACCCTGAAGTATGTCTGTGCGTCTCAAGTCGTTTTTGTGAGTACAATGGAAGAGAACTCATCCATGACCCTATTACGCGTATTCCCATTCGCGTCCCTGTTTGTGGAATCATTACAATTCGACCAAGAACTTCGTGTCGTTTCATAGGTAAGAGGACCTCTGTGGCATATGCCAAGGTTTAAATGTTTTAATGTTATACAGGTTAAGGCTATAGGACTACACTAAAGTGGAGACGTTTTATTGTTTGCTAGTTTAAACTCTCGTGTGTGAGCAGTGTAAAAATGGCTGTCAATCGCAACATCTCCTGCACTTGAGGCCTTGCCCTCCTACTCGATACGTTATTAAATCACCACGTTCTTGGACTCGCTACGATAAATACTCCACAGGATATATTTAGAATGCCAGCATTTTAATTAATTTAAAGTTTGCGGTGTTGCTGCGAACCCTAGCTCAAGACAAAGTGAATGTTAGGTTATTTAAGTAAACAGGACGGCAGGTGTTTTTCAGCCTTGTAATTAACAGCGCAATAATACTACTTGTGAAACCTTTTAAAAGAGATTTTTTTTAAAATAAAAACGTCTGTTTATTAACCTGCTACACCGTGCTCTGCATTCCACTGACCAAGTTTGTAGCAGACGGCGTCTCCACATTTTCGGTGCCTTTTTTACTTACGATTCTGGGTCGGATCTAAAAAAGATTGCATTGTGACCAGCTTTTTGAGCTTGTCTTTTATAAACTTAAGATGGGAAGGTGGCGGCACGGTGGCCCAGTGGGTAGCCCTGTCGCTTCCTCACAGCAAGAAGGCCCAGGGTTCGAATCTCGGCTCGGGTGCTGCTTTCTGTGTGCAGTTTGCATATTCTCTCCCCGTGTCCGCGTGGGATTTCGCCGGGCACTCCGTTTTCCTCCCACAGTCCAAAAAATATACTGCTGCATAGGTTAATTGGATTGCAGACTAAATTGCCCGCAGTGCCCGGTGATGGACTGGCGTCCCATCGTGGGTATATCCCTGCCTTGCGCCCTGCATCTGCCGGGATAGGCTCCGGCTCACCGCGGCCCTGTACAGGACTAAGCGGTTTCTGACAATGATATGAAATGCAAAGGTGGGAAGGTGGAGGGCATGTAAATGTGGATGGAAGAGATGGTTGTGTGGATGTTATAAATGTTATTGCCACAGAGTATATAGGTCTCAGACTTAAGCACTTAAACAAATCATTTTTTTGTCAAGGGAATTTAAAGCTGTCTGGTCACATGTGTTTTGTGCTAGCCAGCTGCTGTCTTAGAAAAGGAGAACATTACCTTATTGATGATTTAACCTTTGGCGTGAGTACATGAGCGGTCGGCACATGGATGGTGCATGGATAGCTGTTGTGTTTTGTTGTCTACAGATCATCTGTACAACTGAAAAGAACATTTGGTCACCCAAGAGAAAACGCATTTGTCTTTTCCGATGGGTTATAACTTTGACGTAAAGAATAGTAAATTGCTGTAAGGAAACTTTTCACCAACAGTGTTTTGCAAATCCCATGACAGTTTATTCCATCAGCTTCATATAATATGGTTTAAGCTACAGTACCACACTCTGCGCGCAGTATAAAACGTAGATCTCATGATTGGCCGATTATGTTGATTTTAACCGCAAAACTTGTGCCGGATTACACAGGCCCTTTCAAAAATTAGGGCTTCTTGAATCACGGTGGGAAACATCCCACAAATCCATTTACCGTGTTGCATCTATTGAAACCAATGACGTCACTAAGCCTGGGTCCATCACCTCCCAGTGGCACAAGTGGGAACAGACTTTTTTTTACAATTGTCCATGTTTTCCGGTAATTCGAGTAATAATAGACTGAATATGATTAGATAAATCGTTTACTGAAATAATTGCATATTTCTGTTATAAATTGCTTTAAAGTATAGGAATACAGACAGTACTGTATAGTAAATAGTACTCTGGGTATAAATCTCAACCCTACAAGCCCCTAAACACATTAATATAGTTCAGGCTTGGGGGGTAGATAATATTGTTTATTTCTTTAAATGTTGTTGCGAATATAGCGGTCTCTAGTGGCTAATGGAGTCACATTAATAAATTATGGCTTGAACGAATTTAAATAACTTCTCACGCAAATTGATTTTCATACAGGGTGTACTGTGCTCTTGAATAATCAATATTAATCAGTGCTGTGAGTAATCTTTATATTTCTACTATACTCTCGGGTGAAACCGCTCTAGAAATGCAATTATTATATGCATCACATACTTTAGGTGTGCTTGGAAAAAATAATAATTTAACAGGCCGCCAAAAGGTATATTAATTATAAAAGACTTCAAATGTATAATCACTTTATATGTATTTCTTACTGTGAAATACGGTATTTTAATGGTAATGTATTTGCACCAGTGAATAAGTGGCGTTCATTCGTTATCGTTACCCGCTTAATCCTGTACAGGGCCGTGGTGGGCATCACCATGCAGACATCGGGAGAACATGAAAACCCCACACATAAAGGCAACCGAGCCAGGACTCAAAGTCAGGGCCCTCTCACTGCCCAGTAAGTGACGCGTAAAGGTAATTTTAAAGTACTATATCTTACAAGGGGTGGGGCGGTGGTGCAGTGAGTAGCGCTGTCACCCCCACAGTAAGAATCTTCTGGGTTGGATTTCCAGCTCAGTTGTTTTTCCATGTGGAGTTTGCGTGTTCTCATGTGTCCGTGGGTGTTCATTGGGTGCTTCGGTTTTCTCCCACTTTTTAGCCAAGCTTAATTGGCCCGCTGAGTAAATTGTCCCCAGTGCTCTGCGATGTACTGGCGTCACATCAGTGGTATAGCCCCGCATTGCGCCCTTTGTCGGGATAGGCTCCGGCCCCCCGCGAACCTGTACAGGATGAAGCAGGTATTGATAATGATGATATGTTATAGGTGCAGCAGTATGGTACAAAATCTTCAGACATGTTTTGCCAACGTTGGGCTCAAAGTTAATATGTGGTTGGAACCTTTGGACCAAAGTTCCATATTTAGCGGGATTGAAAGGATTGTCCAGTTGCTAGGTGGAGTGGTGACATTACAGGATGATGGTGAGAGATGGCAGTGCTATATGGAGTTAGGCATCATCCAGCAGTGGAGAGACTGACTGATGAGTATAAATTGCACATATACAGTAGAACTTACTTTTATGCACGGTGTTGCGGATATAAACTATCAACGTCCAATATAGTAATTTAATATTTAAAGCGACTTTCTCACAAAGGTAAATTAGCCTCATGAATAACGGATTAGCTAGGTATATGGGCAATATAATTGTAATATGGTCCAGTTGATAAGTCTTCTTCATTCAGTTCCACGGATGCTATGGTTGTGGATAACTGGATTTATTTTGGCATACAGAAACGGTTTAGTCCACTATACTCACTGAAACCAGTACTAAAAACGCAGTGTCGGCTCATAGTTGTGCATTGCAGTGTTAATCGTGGCTGAAGATTAAGTATTTCCTTTGGTTTGGGTATTCACTTACAAAAAAACATAGGCTTGCTGTATGTCCACTGGAATAACAAGTACAGTGTAACACTAGTCTACTTGCCACACTGTACTGATTATTGGCCAGCGCAAGGACAAATTGTAGCCTAGAAGCTGCTAGTATGGATTGGGGATATTAATAGTTGCTGATTTAACGTTCTGTGTCGTCGTTGTTGAAGTGCCGTTCTGTCCGCAGTTCTGTGCAGCGCTTTGTGACCCTCGGGTGAAAAGCGCTCTATAAATGCAACTATGAGGATGAATGGGACCTCCGTCGCGTAAGCCCCATTGCAGCGTTGGACATTGGCGTGTTACATGACTGTACTATGTTATTAATTCATACTTCACACTGGTCAGTCACAGGCTTGGGGCTTGGGATGAACGGTGTTTATGAATGTTCCCGGCATCCCCTGCACTCAGCCTTGCGTCCTGCTCAACATTCTACGCTACGTCGACAACTGTGGCGTGGAGAAGGGGGGGTTGCTCGCTCTTGGCGGCTTAGCCATTTCTCTTGACGGACAATACAATGCGGGCCGTTCAAGTGCTGGCGTTGCCTTGGTTATGTCACGTTATGTAACTGCGGTCTGTTTTTTTTATGTAATGCCGCAGCTAGAAAGACTGCTGGTCTCACCGACAGTTATTTCCACAGGAAATTTGGTGCAGTAACCATATTCTCCAGATTCTAAGATGTACACTGCTACCATAACTTTACTTTAAAAAGTAGTGATTTATAAACGTGTTATGTCTGTGCATGTTTCCGTAGGTTTATTGCAGGTGGGATTCTGCACAAAAACGCTCTTTGATTTTACAAACCGAAACCGCTTGAAGCAAATGGCTGCGTGTGCTTTATTTATTTTCAGTTTTAACATCCTCCTGTAAGCCTTGGCAGCAAGCTGGCGGAATGAGCTCTTAGTGTTGAGTGCAGTACTGTACAATGAACGTGCCAGGTCCATGCTTTTTTTTTCCTGTCTCTGTTAATAAGTCTGCTTTGGCTCCGACAATACTTGCATATGTATGCTTTATTAATAATACCAATATTCGGGACTTTCACTATTATCTCAAAGTCATGTCGTGGAATCTCACCAGGCGGGAGCAGAGGGGGATTGGAGTCTGGTATAGTACCTCGGATCGATTGACAACCACCAGGTGTCATAGGTGTGGAGCGACAGAGAAAGTTTTGAAGCCTCTCCTATCAGTAGCCCGCACTGTAGGTTGAACGCAGGTGGCGCGTAGTCCGCTAATCCCTCATGGTTCGGAAAGGCACGGCGAGATCCTCACCCTGGCACTCGGTTGACCAACGACCTGTGTACATACATACATATTTTCGTCAATATAAACGGACTGTGCGTTCCTTATACAACAAAACATCACGGATGAAATTTGTTTACAAACCATCCAAAGATATTCGTCAGCCAGTTAAGCACAACAGTAACATTTTATGGTGCTTCTTGTAGATTAACACAAACAAATGACAAGTTTAAAGTTGACAAATGGGTACGTAAGTGTACGGCTGGTGAATGATTTTAGACAGGCATGTGCATTATTTTGTATTTGTTCACCTGCCAGTAAAGGCCTCGATAAATCGGGACATCAAGCCCATGTTCAGCACACAGGTGAATGGGTTCATTGTGAAGTGCACTGTGGGTGCAGGCTACAGTTGTAGAAATATGTCTCGTCTCATCTCATTGTCAGAGCCACTTAATCCTGTAAAGGGTCGTGGTGAGCCGGATCTTCTCCTGGCAAACACAGGGCGCAAGGCATGGATACACCCACGATGAGATGCCAGTTCATCATCAGGCACTGAGGGCTATTTAGTCTGCAAGCCAATTAACCTATGCAGCAGCATGTTTTTTGGACTGTGGGAGGAAACCGGAGTGCCCGGTGAAAACCCACGTGGACACGGGGAGCATATGCAGACTCTACACAGAAATCAGCACCTGAGCCGAGATTCGAACCCGGAACCTTCTTGCTGTGGGGAGACAGCGCTACCCACTGGGCCACCGTGCCGCCCTAGTAGAAATATGTATAAGATATATCAAGTGAAGGTAATTCCTCTCGTAAAGCTTCATCGGACCCCCACAGAGGCCCGAATTTAATGTGTAGACTTTTACAGCTTATCTTTAATGCAATGATGACATTTAATTTGAGGCTTGTTTTTTGTGACAAATTAAAATCCTTAGAAAATAAGCAATGCAGAATGTGTACTCATCAGTAATGATAAATGAGCTCGTGAGGGGGTGGTATCTTTAAAGCAATCAAAATAATGCCAGTGACTTTTTATATTTGCCTTAAAAGTTATATTTTAAGAGTAGACTTAGATTACAAGATTGTTATATTTTATTCTCCTAAAGCTTACACCTGTGTTTGCATGGCTAATAACTGTATGGAAAATTGGCTCAGCAAACTAAGTTCAGATTTGTATCTGTCGCATTGCAAATACCTACTAGATATAAAAATCTGAACATGTATTTTGTGTCTTAGCATTGTATTGTGTTTGACCTATGCAATACAACACACTTGGCATTGTATTTCATGCTTACTTAAGGTGTCTCGCATGCATATAATATTTCCAGATTGCTGGTTAGAATCTTAATTTGATTAAGGGGCTCTTTTTGGTTGGTGTCAAAGACGTTATTAAATAAGCCATTTGGAAAATAAAGTCGATAGAAAACCAGCAAAAAGTCACAGCTTACATGTGGCCAAATGGTGTTTGGCATTGCAATAACGATATACGATACCAAAGTAATAGACCTCTTGGCAGGTATTAAAAAAACATCGTGAAATAGGAATTTGAAATCTAGAAACAATTGTACAACATGGAAAACAAGCATATTGAGTGCATACATATATCTAGCCCTGGAATTAAATACATTTTCGGGTGAGGTGGAAGATGTCCCATCACACCAACTGTTTGCGGTATGAAAAATCGAAAGGCATTCGGGCAAGGACACATCTCTATAAGGGATAACAGCAGATGTATGACACTGGTGGAGAAATGGTAGCGAAAAGGAGGCAACACGCTTGAGATTAAAGCCACGAAATAGATGTAATGATGAACTTAGCCAGTGTATAGGAGGGCAAGACGGATTGTAGCATTGCAGAACCTTGGAAAATGGCAACAATGTTGGAATGTTTTAATCTGGCAGTGCAAAGACATTTGCTGCCAAAGAACTTTGTTTAATCTCTTCCATCTTTTTCCAAGTTTTATTCCAACATTTTTATAGAGGTAAACGATGTGTACTGTGTAACATTTAAATTTGCAATCGTTTGTCAATTTACTCATGGCTAAGGTGCTGTCCACGTCCAATCACTTGTGGGGTTCGGTTACCTTTGCTTCACCATGAGCTTGGCAGAGTTTGGTGCGAGGCTGTGGAGCCTTATGACGGAGGATAGTGAGAAACCGGTTCAGATTGACTCGCCAAAGATATTTCCCATGGCTAGTCATCAAACTGAGATCACGAAATTCATATTGCAGTGTGCTAACCACTATGCCATGCTCTCCACTTGTGCACCGCATGATAGGTTGTTAAAATAATACGTAATAAAAACATGTCTGTAGGATCATGTTTGCCCACAAGGGACATTGCAACAACACCGCACAATAGCACTAAAAAGATGATAATATACCGTGGTCTTCAGGTGGACATAAACGTTTGTGGGAGTAGGTGACAGGTAAGGTTAAACTTGCATACAGGAACGCATGTGCAGTGCATATCTATAATTAGCTATAATTAGTATCATTCTCCTATTCGTACTTTTTTAGCTCTTTTGCACAGTTACATAAATTGTAGGCTTTCACGACTCGATGTAGGATAATTGCTCTCCATAGCTTACTCTTTTGGGATAGCAGTTAGGTCGACGTTTATTTTAACAGAAACTAGTGTTCATTGAGCTTGAAAGCTTTCCATGCAGGAGTCCTGTGATGGAGAGCGAAAGAACACTCGACATGGCTTTCCTGAAAGAAGAGCTATGGAAAGTACATTTTAAGTAAATTTACGGATGTGCTTCATGGAGAATTATACTGGGTTAAAAATAATTTAAATGTCATATCAGTGTAACAACCACATAAACCCACAACCTAAGTGAATTTGAAGGGAAATGTATTGTTGCCTATTCTTCTTTTTGACTCACCAGATTTAAATGTGCTTGCATTCTCCCCGTGATTGCATCTTAATGCCAACAACCTAACATCCCTAATTAATGATAGCTGCTCAATCAGTGTGGTAGGAAATGTATATTGGGTCCCTCTTATGTAATCTCTTCTTGACTATT
>JAZEWT010000018.1:742283-775653 GCA_036362905.1 Mordacia mordax
ACCACATTTTGGAGTGGCGTCTGGCCTGTAAACGTGTTCATACGGGTATTTGTTTTATCAGCCTTTGTTGGACTTGTCTGGTGTAATCTTTAGCTTTACTTTGTAAGCAATGTAATACTTTCTGCAGTCATTTTTGGTACAGTATTTAATTCCATTTGGTTTTCATAATACGCAAGTAAGTCATGGGTGAATATTCAGATTAATACTTTTCATATTTATCTTACCATATTTAATGTTTATTTAAATAAACAGGCACACCATGTAAATGGCAATAAGCAAATAGCCCAATGCATAAATATTGCTTCCAAATTACTCATTGCAATTCCACATATCTGAAAACGTTTGTAGGACCCTCCTGAATAAGAAAAGGCTAAGGGCTCTGTGAGGCCTTTTGAATATGTAAACAAGCGTAATTATATGAACAGTGCTGCATACTAGAATTTGGGTTTTCCCACATGACATCCACCAACGTGCACTGATCAACGTGATAGAACTGGCCAAAAACACCCTCATTTCTCTACGAAATATAAATCATAGACCTGCAGTCCTGAGCAGTTCTTGTTTCTCCAGTCATGGCACCAAATAAGGAGGTGACAAAGCACGGATTGCTAACTATCCCCGTGTCTGAGTAAAAACATCTTTGGGCTATTGCTTACTCATTTTCTACGTCACTTGGACTCAGTCTGGTGAGTAAAAATTGTTAGGACAGGAATAAGAACTGAGATGAATACATTGGAGTGAAGTTGTACTTTGTAAGGAGGGAATAAAAGTTGAGAACTCCACACATTGAATTGTGGAAAGTGTTTGAGCGACAAAGCTGTCATGGAGGATTGAGGTTCTTGGTGTGGCAATGAGAATTTTGGAATCGAGAAATCATATCAGAAAGTTGCCCAGCTAAGGCTCGTGAACTGGTCAATATTTTAAAATAAGTGTACTCATT
The DNA here is from genome assembly GCA_036362905.1 of Mordacia mordax. Lineage (NCBI taxonomy): Eukaryota > Metazoa > Chordata > Hyperoartia > Petromyzontiformes > Petromyzontidae > Mordacia > Mordacia mordax. Next base: position 743,224 of record JAZEWT010000018.1, read on the forward strand.
ATCTGCCTGTATTACATTTGTGAATTTATCATTTGATCGTTTTCATACATTTGGTAATGAATACATTTCATCTGTTCGGGTTTTTAATCCGAGTCTCTTGCCCAACAAACATAAACAGTTGGAGAGAACAGTTTTCAAAGGCGTTTGAATTGGTTCACAGTGTCGGTTGAATAACCGTCCTGCTTATATTACGACTAAAGAAAATTAAATTTGACTCCTATGTTCACGTTCAACCATTTGCCTCACGTTATTTTTAAAGGTGTCAAACAGTAGTATGAAAAATGTATAGATAAAAATGTTAAAAAGTTAATGTGAGAATAACAGGTATCATTAAATGAAGTTGTAGCATGACATCCTTTGACGCAAAACATGACCGGTGACGGTATTAAAGATGGGGATAAAGTGTGCTTGGAACCACTATGAAATAATTTCATACTTTTTTTAAAGCCTTTTTTTTGGTGGTTTTTCATACCATTCGCAAATTCCAACGTGCCTGTTTTCAATTCGTGTCTTTAAAGAGGACAATATGAGAGGCCTAAACACAGCATTCGTAGTGGTGTTTGGTGGTCTATGCACCGTTGGTTTTGAGGCACCTACGTTCTGGAGGTATGCCTTAGCTTTATGGCTTGCGTGAAGTCCACATGTAGCCTGACATGTTATGTACTGATGGAACAGTGGCACAGGTTTATTAAAGCCTTGTGCCTCTGTCCACTCAGCGGCATAAAAGAGTACCACTACAGTCGTTCGATAGGTCACATGTGACGTGGTACAGCGTGGGTATCCTCACCTCTTCCTGCTCATCTGGCCACAGGAGTTTCTATAGAAATCCCCCGAGTGGGGACTTTTCTGCCAGCATTGGAGTGAGCGAGCGATTGCAGGGGCTGTGCCTTTACATTTTGCTGTGGTTGAGATTTGTCCATGCCTGGTTTGTTGCCGACCAGGATGGCTTTTTGTGTCCCCGGTCTTAGTTTCAAACCATTTCGTTGCTGACCTAGGGACTATACATAGCTTTTGGAGGTTGGTCAAGTGTTTATTTGTGTTACCACGAGCATCAAATAAGGGGTAACATCTATTGTGTTGGTATTTTAGCACGAAGTGTTCTGTTTTGTCACCATGACAGCACGAACAAATGTGCATGGATGGGAAATACTATATCTCCATAAATAATAGGGGCACATGCATGATCAGTGGCTGCAAATGTTAAATTAAACCATTTTCCAATGTAATAATAGTTGCATTTTTATTGTGTTTTTCATCCGAGGGTCACAAAGCACTGCGCAGAGCTGCCGAGAGAATGGCACGCCAACGACATTGGATCGGAAAATCAGCAACAATAACATGTATTATAGACACTGATAATTTTGCATTATAAAATTCTAGTTGAAAGTCTGATCATATTTTACTTGTTCTACAACAATGTGTATATTAAAAAAAAACCCCAAAAATGTTGTTGCTGCTGATTTTCCATTCTAGTGCCGTTATTATTGGCATGCCGTTCTCTCCACAGCTCTGTGAAGCACTTTGTGACCCTCGGGTGAAAAGTCTTCAATAAATGCAATTATTAATAATGTATGTTAAGCTGAGCAGCGTTTAAGTAAAATAAGTGTAGAAAATATGGCAGAACAGCTCCGGTAACTGAAAATCTCTCACAGCTGTTATATTCCACAGAACAAGGGATAACCAAGATATAATTAGACGACCTACTGAGGAACACAGACAGGCCGAGATGGACTGAGCAACACTTGGTGGATTGGGCCAGGGTTTAAAAGGTAAAATTGTGTTCCGTCGCATGCAGAGTGTGAGCGATCTGCTGCCCACACGTGCGTGCTGCTTCTATTGCCCCCACAACTTTTAAGTGATCTGGGCAATGCCAGTCTCTTAATTCTATAAATGGAATTGTTTCACTGACCGAACTAAACATTTTAACCACATCCTTTGAATCGATATGTGTGGCTTTTGTCTGCTTCTATGTGAAAACATGGCTCTAATTTAAGCATTGTAATTTTGTTCTACATCACGTATTATTTGGGTGTATCCAAAGCACTTTTTATTCTTTAGCCAAATATCGAGCGCACTTCGGTGTTTCAGCCAAATTTAAATCTGAAGAGTAATTTTAAAACATCTATCTTTCTCTGCTGACCAGCCCGTATCTCCGTCTATCTTCCTCTTTCTCTGAATCTCTGTCCGTCTCGCTCTTCACAATATTTCTTTGTCTCTCTTGTTTATGTGTGTCTGTTCTCTTGCATTGGCTCTATCGTTCTCCCTCCGTATACATCTGTCTCTTCTCACTGCCTCCCCTGTTCTGTTGCCACTCTGCCTCCACTGATAGCTGTGCTAGTCACATTACTACAATGGTCCGCATGGCTTAAAATGAGTGGCTTTACAATATTTTTTTAAATTGTTGACATTCAATCGAACACAAATATTAAAACTGAATTGGTAGTAATTGATCGCATTTGAAGGTATAATTAATAGTTGAGTCGCTGCTAATTTTAACAATATTCGATGCGTGTTCAACATCTAGGATTTAGGAATCTATTGATTTGACATATCGTTACACTTCAAATGTTCATACGTATAGAGTGCAGTGCACGTTTGTAAAAAGAAAATGATCGTGAAGGTAGACTGATAAGTAAAACAAAACATATGGACATAAACACTAAGAAACAAATCCATAGCGCATATATACAATACACATTTTTAAGAAAGGTATGCTGGATATGATTTTTCACAGGTAGGTAAAGATCCAAGATTGTTGATGCCGATGAATTGCAATATAAAGCACGTGTGCGATTATATTTAATGGACACAGTTTTATCAAGAGTGCAATGCTTTGATTGCTTGTACGCTGTGCCTTGTAACTGGGCCACCTCAAGTGATATCGTTTTTTGAGATTATAGAGAGATTTTGAGTGTTGTTTCCATCCCAGTGCTAATGCTGTGTGTATAGTCCCTGTGTCCATCTATCACAGCCAGCCATTTGCATCATTTTTGGATTATACAACCCCGCCAGTGCTAACGCGTGACATTTTTGTCAGAATGGTTGTGTGTGTGTGTGTCTGTGTCTTGGCACTGCTAGAGCTGTTACCCCACCGGTGCGATATATTCAGAAAATTTGTGAGCATGACATTATACTAGCAATCATGGAATGACTTGAAATAATTAGACCTAATGCTTGTTTTTCAGCATGTCATGACATAACCTTTAAAACGTTACCAAATATAGAAAGTAATATTTGCGGAGGTTTCTTTTCTCCCATCCTGCATAAATGTCACAAAATAATACAAGGAAATTGTTGCGCCAATCACCACACTCGTAGAATGTTGCAACAGAATCAGTTCCCTTCGCGGTCATGTTTGGAGTTTTAATTATTTATTCACGAACCCATGTCCGAGGTTAGTTGACATTTCCAGTTTGCAAAGAAATTCTTTTCAGGAGGTTCTTGGAACTCCTGTTGGATAGTTGTGGCCTGCATTTTAATTTGTATTTAAAGCCCAATTTTAGCCACATTTTGTTTATATAACCCGACAAGAGAGTTCACTCCGTTCATGGCTGGATTTGTTATAATGAAGATATTTGTGTTGTGATGACATGCTGTCTCTTTAAAGGATTTGTGCAAATTTTACATGTAGAATTTTTTTTATGAAGGACACTGTGACAGGTTGGAAAGCATGCATTAGTTTGCTGTGAATAACCAAATATCTTGGAGTTCATAAGAGCCAGGTACAGTGGTATTTGATGTTGGTAATTTGTATTGTAGTCAGTGGTAGAAATACATTACTTAAATCGTGCTTGCTCTCATTGTTGATTAGCCCTCGAAATGTACTTATTTCAGTTCCCTTATAGTGATGTTAATGGGTTTGTAATTCATCAAATAGGTTTGTCTCCAGTAGAATATTGGTTAGGTTGTCATTCCATGATTGTTTCATTTTTGTAACAACTATGGTACATGGATTTTTTTTTCTTTTCATCAAAAAAACTCGTCCGCTATTGAAAATGGGATCTCGAGTGAATTCAACTGGTCTCTGTTTTCATGATAAGAGGGACAGTCGTTGTTTTTTCACATGCGACATCTGTAAAATTATAATCCTTCGTTTTAAGATTCTTTGGGCTGTATTCAGTTTGTTTTCATATTTCACTTTGCTTCCGTATTGCTCCATGATTTATCATTCTCCAAAATACGTTTTGCCTCTTTCATTATTTTGTTGTGTAGTATAACATTTTCAACATTTCTTCTGATCTGTGTATTCACGTATTAACGGACTCCAGCATGCAGACATAATCTCACCCAGACTACTTATTCACAGTTACCAAAATATGGTCTAATAATTGGAGTGAAGAAATACAGATGTAAAAGTAAATTTAGAGTTCAAATGTTTCAGATTTTCCGAATAAGCAATCGTAATAACCGGCGCAAATTAATATCAGGAAATGATTGAGTAACATAACAAAGAAGGTTTCAAGTTTGTTGAATATTTAATAATTGCTGTGAGATCACAAAATGGCAATCTAGAGTATTTAAGGGAGACTAGCATTGAGATGATAAGACAGAGTCAAGCAAGAGTATATTAGAAGTACCTTTAAGAATTGATTATGAAAAGCAACGTGTCAAATGTCATTGAAAGGTGGAAGATTCCAATCACTGCATATTACCTGCTGTGACATAGGGATCAGAACATAGACACTAAGAAAAGGTGAAAAGTGCTGAAAAGTGCACAATTAAATAGATGTTTGCTGTGGGAAATGCGGAGAGATCAACATAGGAACAGAATGGTCATACATTAAATACTAATTATAGACCATAAAAATAAAGTTGGACTGAGCAGGGCGCATTGGAGGCGATCGTTACTAATGAACAAGACTGGTGACAGTGGTCGCCAAATGAACGCACCTAAGAATGTGTGGCCACCATAGAGTTAAAGCAATGAGATCAGTTCATGTGTAGAAGCCTGACGGATTTTACCATTGTGATGACGTTGACATTTTGAGGTCCTGATCCAATAGGCCGGCAGTGATAAGGATGATGAATGACATGCATCAGTGCGGTAAGCTTCATTTAAATTATTTTCCAAATGTGATCTTCATTTAAGGTTCTAGTGTGTTGGTTGTGATATTAAAAATGATTTTAATTTTGGTACAGTTATTTATTGGAAGAAGAAAAAATGTAATATCCAAACAATGGTAAAAATAATGGTGCATATAACAGAATGTGTATAAAGGAAAAAAATATATATCAAGATAGACATTTGAGCATTATCACATTGCCGTAATAAATGAAAGTACGAGATACAGAGTGTTGGGTGCAGGCATGTTGGTGCATGCTAGTTTGTGCGTGCGCATGCATATTCACGTGTTTGTGTTGGAGAGAACTAACCATTTCTAGTGCGCACGCGTTGCACTGTAGGTGAGCAAGTGGCAGCGCAGGAGTACGGCGAGAAAGTCTGGGAGATGCATTGTATTGCTGATCTTTGTGAGAGCACCGGCGCGGTCTTGACAGCAGTGGCGAAGGAGCAAGCAGGTAAATAAATAAATAAGCGGGTCGTCGTGGAAAAGAGTGAGCGTGTGCAAGGACGCGGGCATAAATCATTTGCCGAGATGAGTTATGGGAACAGCATGGCCTCGCTGGGTGGCAGCTCGCCAAGTCTCTGTGACGCCATGTGACCCTCCCGACTGGGTGTAGGCGGGCCGAGGGCCCTGGTTGGTTGAGTGGGTGGTGCTTCGAGCCTACTTGGCTCTGGCACTCTATGGCAGCGAGCATATCAGTGTTACAGCCTCTCCTCCTCTCCACCAGTGGGGAAAAGGGTCTTCAGTGTACAGTGCTTATACGTGTATCGTGAGAGCGAATGATATGTAGTTCACTTGTCCGATTCAGCGGGCGACAGTGCGATTCGTGAAGAGCGTACATTGTGATCGCGAATATAAAAACATTTTTTTTTAGCGCGCGGGAGTCTCTGGCACAGAAACAGTCCTCTGATGCCGTAAAAAAGTTGCGGCACGCAAGCAGAGGTTGGTGTGGTGCCAGCACTGGTGCTGCTTGTATTGGGACTTGCCATGTCCGTCAGCAAGGAGTCGGCTGAATCGGCCTTGGAAATAAAATCGCAGCCCGACAATATCGCTGGCCGAGGCCTACCTTCTTCCTGTTATACGCTGGCTGGTATGCCCTACTCATCATCATACATCATGGAGATCTATCGGAGCTGGGGTGAGCCGCACCCTTCGCTGTTCGTTGGCGGAGTGGGCGCCAGCAACAGTGTCGGGCAAAGTGGCATTAAAAGCCCGCTGTCTCCTCCCGACCAGCCAGTCTGCCTCGCTGGACCCCACGGGGGATTTGTGAATGGAGGTGGTGGAGGTGGTGGCGGCGGCGGCGGTGGGGGAGGCGGCGGTGGTGGTGACGGTAGTGGCAGTGCAAGCAGCAGCGGTGGCGGCGGCGGCAATAACAGCTGCAGCAGTGGTAACGGCGCCGCAAGTAGAAGCAAGAGCGTGAGTGGGACTGGGGCTGGCATTTTGACGGGGATACAAGTGCTGGGGGGGACGCCGCCTCACCCACTTCTATTCCTTGCTCATCCCCACAATCATCAGCAAGCAAACGGGCAGAGGCAGCAGCACATGCCGCAGCCGATGATGTCGACACAGCTGCCTCTCTTGCCACCTCCCAGCGCTTCACAGTGGCTTCACCCGGGCTCTTCTCCCCACCCACCGAGCCAGGTTTTCTTCCGTGAGCCCAGCTGGCACTCTGGCTCTCCCAGCCCCAAACCTGCTGAGCACCTGTTCTCCATTCACAGGTCAGCCAAACGTTCTCTGCAATCACCTGGGTGTCGTACGCTTGTGTTGGTGTGGCCTCTTGTTGTTATGTATGCGATGTTCGAGTCTCCGAGCACGTTAGGTTCATTCGGTACATTTTGGTGGGGCTTGAAATAAACGCCATCTGTTAGAGACGAAAATATAAATATTTGTAATGACATCAGTTAGGTTGAATGAAAAGGAATGTGAATTAGTAGTTTATGCCAAGTAGAAGTTTTGTTGGTTGCCTGCCCTTTGCATGAGCTACGATAAACAGCTCTATGATAGATATGTGTACCGTAGACCTAAATGAAATGGACATCCAAACACAGTGTTCGTTCAACAGTATGCTTAGATGGGTACAATATGGGATCATATTTTATTTTACAAATTAACCTTGGGAATTGCATTATGTAACTTTCTTGCTTACGTTGGTTGACACGAAGTGAATACTTACGAGCCGTGTGGCCATGGACTTGAAAATGGCTCATGTTATTGATTTATTGTAATTTGTCACTGTGCAAAAATGCAATTTTTTTTTCCAGAACTGTGCTAATTTATATTGTGGTACTGCAAACGGAAACTGGTCTACTTTTGGGAGTTGTTATTTATTATTACCATTTATCAGATGCCCTTACAGGGCGATTTACATCAACACGGCGTGCATATTATAAATAACCTTGTAAACACTAGCGATCGCTTTCCAAACCTGTTCTTTCTGGATTGCCGTGTCGAGTGCTCCTCTTCTCTCCTATGTTGGAGGCACCCTCAGGCATTCTGAAAGTGAAATATGAGTGTGTTTTCCTACATATGTCCCTGGATGTTAAAGGCATTTCTTGTCCTTTGCTAGTGTCTCATAGGGGCCATTGTCTTTGCCGTCCCGTGTGACATCTGGGGTTCAGAGCACAGAAGTCGTGAAAGACAACCCTAGGAGACAATAGCAAAGGGCAGAAGAGCAAAGACCTGGGAAGAGAGGAGGTCTGACAAAGGATCAAAGGAATGGGAGCAAGGCAGTCAAGTGTCTGACATCAGGGAACATATATAGGGCACCACACTCATATTTCACTCGGTCCCACAACACCTGAGGTTGCCTCTAACGTGCGAGGTGAAACGTCGCGAAGGAGAGCAGAGGAGCCACTCGACACGCCTATCCCGAAAGAACAGCTTTGGAAAGCAATCCTTATGCATCGAGCTGTGGGAACTTACATCAGTACAAATAAGCACTAAATACATTGTTATTTGTTGCTTGCTTTTTGTGATTTGTGTTCATATCTATAAACGTGCCTTAGAAGTTTTAGGAATGTGATCGGTGAGTCTGTGGTCCTAATTTCTATTGTAATATTGTTCCACCGCGATGGCGTTGGGGTTGCAAAGCAACAATCCTTAGCCTCCGGAGAGCAGACATAGGGTTTGATACGTCGTACGGCGTTTGCAGAGCGGAGAGAACGTGACGGGGTTGTGTGTGGGGGGGGGATGGAGTCGAGATAAGGAGGTGCGAACAGATAGCGGCAATGATAGACAAGAATCACATTTGTTTTGTATGTAATGCGTGCAGATGCCGGTAGAAAGTAAATTGAGCGGAGCAGTTGAGTCGCACGAGAGGAGTGGGAAAGAGAATGCACACCAAGCGAGCACTGGAATTTTGAATGAGTTGAAGGTGCAGATGGCGTCGGAAGCGAGACCCGGCTCTCAGAGAGTGTGCAGTAAATTCAGGCGGTACGGAACCTGTACGGTTGTGCGTACCGTGGTATTTCACCATGGTTGCGTATATTTTTGCTCGTGTTTTTGTGCCGGAAAACACGATTGCTAAGAAGGAAGGCAAATTTCACAGACTTGAACAACAGTTATTTGTTTACCGTTTGTACGGTTAATTGCATTTAAATCTGTCGGGCACACGAGCTTCTAATAGTTGAAACGTATTTTTAAAATGCAGGAACACGTAAATTCTGTGTACTGTGTTGGATTTATCGCATAAAAGGGACGTGTGAAATTCTAAATGCTGAATATGCTTTATAATTGCACCAGTTTATAGGCATATATATATATATAAATTTCATTACGTCTTTGTAGACCATATATTTTTTATGCCACCCTCTTTGTACAGTAAAATGGGTAGATAGATTACACAATGTGTGATATGTGTTATTTTTATGGTTATTTTTGTAATTTTTATGATATGCCGAACAAATACTTAATCCAAGGTAGATTGAAAAATCTCGCATAACATTGCAAGATCGCAAGTTATTCCACTTCACAGTGGCATGTACGTTTTATTTTTATTTGCCTCGCTCTTGAATCACTTTTATGTAGTGAGAGTTAAAATATACTTTATGATAATAATTTTAGAACTTAAGCAGTCATGTTCCAATTGTGTAAATGAGCATCTCTCATCAATGCTTCATAAAGCCGGGCTACTGTGCGCTGTTGGATTATTTATACTCTGTTGAACTTCATTAAATATTTTACCAATGCAAATAGACACGGTATACATATTTTAAAAAAAATATTGACACGTTAAAATAATGGATGGAGAAAATGTAAATGAAAGCTAAATAGTTGACTCAACATATATAAATTACATTACTATTATAATATTACTTTTGTTCTGAATTATAATCATACAAGCTAGGATGTTGCATAACTCAAGAGGCCCACTTGGGACACTGGGTATTGAAAAGGGTTGATAATAATAACCTAAGTTGTTCCGTAATGGTCGTGGCCATAAAAAAATAACACATTTCATAATGTTCATCCCTCTTTATGATGAGAAGCATAGACGTACACTGTTCAGTGTGCATACGTTTAGGTATGTAAGTGGTGCGTGTGCACGAGTACTGTGTCTTTTGAGATGAGTGGAGGCATGGGGTTAGTTGACTGAACAACAACTGGCGCCGTGTGACACCTGGTCGAACGTACCAATTGCAGCATACTCCCGTGGAAGAATAGACACGGTGGTAAGCCTTATAAAACAAAAATTCTTAACACGTAGATGTTTTGTAGATTGTGTAAATGCATCACGGTACAAGTTTAATTTCAAAATTTTATGCATATTTGAAATTGCTTGCATGTGTAACACTTCCATTGAGAGCCATTACATCTTTTAAACGGTTAGGTTGTAATAAGTAATTCCCGGCTGATCTTTTATAAAATAATAATTTGCAAAACTTGTTTTAACCAGGAACAGTGCAACTATAAAGCGTTTTACTCACTGCGGTAATATGAGTTCCAGGGAGGTTTTGCACAAATGATTAAAACGGCTGTTTTATTATGCCGTGTACTTGTTTTTCAGGGTGAGTAACATTGCCACCGCCTTGATAATGTCTGAACAGTATGTGCACGATGTTTATCACCTCTCGGTAGAGTCCTCACAAGCACACATCCGGACTGTGGTGAAGTTCCAGGATTTTTCTTCTCCAAAAAGGGGGGTTGGCAGAGAATACACAGAAATGCCCTGGCGTTATTTATATTTGTCCTTGCAAGGTCATGGGTATTACAAAAAGTAAAGCTCATTGAGCTGAAAAAACAAACACTTTAGCCATATGTGGCTGCATAGGCGAAAGATATCCCAAAAAAAAAAAAACGCGAGCCACGTGCTTGGATTTTTGATTGGGCCCTTATGACATCGATCTTCAAATTGAAATCCCAAACGTCCTAACCACTTCACTTAACCTTGTGGTGCGTGCGAGATATTGCATACCATTACTCGCTGGGAGTATGTGCAGCAAGCATTGTCCCTCTTGCAACAAAAATTAAGTTTCCTCTTCAAAAGGAGTGATTAGACACTGTAAAGCATACCTGGCAAAATAAGAACAATAGTAGTAATGGTGATGCCTGGAGCTTCATACGTTTTTTTCCTGGCTAAAAATGGCTGAAATATTATTCTTTTTCGAACCTCAATTTAAAAGTGTGGGATGTATATCTGTTATATAATTGTGTTTTTGGAGATGACGTAAACATGAATGCGTGTCGCACATTCGGCTTACATTCACTGCATACACAATTTCAAGTTGAAGTTGAACATTTTGTCTTGTGGAATGTTTTAACTTGCAAGCACAATACGTGAGTTAAATTAACAAACGTATTTGCAATTCCTTGTTTGAAGCAACTGCAAAACAGACAACATTTTGTGTGTGCGTAGTATTGAAGTGATGTTGGTGATGCTCACAGGATGTATCTATCTACGGGGCTCCTTTAACACATCGAAGTCTGCTATGAGAAAGCGTATTGTGCTTGAGTCGTATTTCACCCTTGAAAATATTCAGCAGAGCATTTTTTATGGGAAAAGTCGCTTTTTTAGGTCACGTTCGGGAGAGTAAATTGGGCCATTGACTTAGTTACCACCCTTGTAGTGTCAGTACATTTACAACATTTAATTATTTTGCCTTCCCCTTCCCCAGTATTTGTCCTGATAGTGCTGTTCACATTGTGGCAGGTGATGCTGCATATCTTTGTATCTCTGGCAGAGCGAAGTGTACCCCACTCCGTATTGGAGAACAATCTATGGAAGCAGATAGAACAGATATGTTTTCTGAAAGCCCAAGTGACCTCTTGTACACAATAGGGGGCAGTAACCTTCACAACGTCCCTGCTGCAGAGTACTGTAATGTTTATTGCGTAACCAGCAAACCAATATGTTGAAACCTCAAGATGGAAATTAGCCAAATTATGTGCAAAACCAATTTTGAAATGATGTTTTTTTTTGCTGGCCCGCCTGAGACCTTCATCAGCACCCGGTTTAATCGCGAGTGGATTTCCAGTTTGAGCCCACGGCCCTCAGCAGTGCCAGCTTGGCACTCGAGCAATTGAACTAGCCAGCCACTTCGTTGTGAATAAAGCAGACAATGTGTCTCCTTCACATATCCATCGCTCCACGTAAATGTGTGTGCTTCTTTACACAACCAATCAGCCGAACGGTCTTTCGGGAGTGTGTCATTTCAGCAGCATTGATTTTAAGACGAGCAAATGCTAGACTGGATTCGATGTTCACTGTCTCATCAGCCAGATATCATGCTCGCTGATCGACCTGCACTGCTACATTTGTTCTGGTGCCTCGAACGACAACGTTGTTCAGAATCCTCTTGGTCTCAGGGTAATCGTCTTGAGGAACCTCTTTGGAGATATTTTTGTTGCATAGTCAGTAGCATCTGTAAGGACTTAAATGTGTGGTTCTTCATGTGGTGCTATTGAATCTCTGCTCGTTGTGACTGGGAGGTTTTACCCTCGAGTGTAATACAGTATTAATTATCATACAATGTAGCCATGGTAGAGTACTAGGGTGGCCAAGAAGTCAGTGGTGATTACACACCGCACGAGGTATTTATTTGAGGCCGAGTCGATCTAGGGGGAGGCCCATTATTGTTTCACAATTGAACTCGCATCACCGGGTTCGTAGCGCAGTGCGTTAACCCTCGACACCACCCTTCCCATGTATATACATGCACTTAAAACACAGACCCAACATTCTCCGTGCCATTAATGAGGACCTATGAAGGGTGACATGGAACATAAGGAGGTGGGTGACCAGTACCATGGCTGGCTACCTTTGTCTCCCTGCTGGCAATGTTGACACACCGCACTAGGTTCTCATTTGAAACTGAGTCGGCCTAGGGTGAGGCCCGTGACCGGTTTAGAAAATTGGTCACTGTTGTTGGCCGTGAGCGAGGGATTCCAGCTCGGGTCGCAAGGTTTGTAGCTCAGCGCGCTAACCGCTGATCTACCGCTCCCCAGCGCTTCCGTTGACAGCTGAATGCTGCTGGAGAGCTATGGGCTTGGTCATCCTGGCTCGAAGACGTTTCCACTGGAGCATTTCAGATAAAACCACGGTAGAATGTATAAACACGTTAACTGAACTCTCTCCTTGTTCATTAATCGGTTCTAAGTAGATGTTTTTATTACTCTAATGAAAATGATGTTCCGCCAGATAGGTATTATTCAAAGGCATGTTACAGGAGGGTATATTTATTTAGCTTACCAAAATTGCCATTTGAACCATAAAACCTATCTCTTCAAGCCTGAAAAACACTGTTTTATTCACAACTACTTAATCCAGAAATATTTAAATTCTGTAATTGTGTTATTTAATTTTTCAAAAATACATTTTTTTCTAAGATTGAACCTGCTTGCACAAGTCAGTTTTAATTGTTTAACAGACTTGAAAAAGGACTTGGAGCAGAAAGTTTTAAGCTTGAACTGTACAAATACAAAGGATTAGGATGGAATGTGCCAAAGGAGGATGTTCAATTACGTGCCATTGTCACAAAATTCGAGGGAATTGATAGGAAAATGAGAGTTTCGATCGATAGTACGTACAACTCGTGTTGATGTCAATCAGCACCAGTAGAGTTTCACTTACACCATCAGTTTTACCAGACTAAGTGCTGTTCAATTACCCTGGCTCCCCGTGGCAAGTAATCTGTGGAATTCTAGCCTTGTATGAGACGCTGAAGTCACCCGCATAAGGAAACATGATCAGGTAAATCCCTACGAGCCCTCGCATGTCAAGAGTGCAACGTGGCAGGTAGCAAGTTACGTAATAACATTGCGTTTGGAAAGGGAGGTAGTATTTAAAGTTTTAAATCCGGAAGTGTAAAAAGAAAATAAGAATTCACATTTGGCAGTTGGTTTGCTTAAAAAGGGTTAGTAGTGGTGTTTGAGAATGTATGTATGCATGAAAACCTACATCATAATAGTAACGTATGTATCTTGTAGTTTTTAAATGTAAAGGTTACTCATGCACTGTTAATATCAGTCTCAATTGTGTTGTCATATGTATGTTTTTTGACAAGCTTATGACACAATTATTTTGAGTGCTTTTGCGTGCTTAACACACGAATACATTACATTTTTCTAATGCATCACTTCTATAGCTAATTTAAACATTTTTTAATGACTCTGCTTAAGTAGGTCCAAATCAGATACGTTTATAAAAGAAAGGAACCGCTTAAAGCGTTGGGGTGCCGCGCGGCGCGGGGGAGTGGGGAAGCTGGCAGTAGGTGAGAGACGTAGATTCTGCTCGCTCTGTGCTCAGGAGCACACAACTTGGCTCGCTGCCTCATTGAGTTTTTGTTGTTGCTGATTTCTTTGTAAATGGACACATCCTTCCAGGACCGGTCAATGCCGAAGCTAATTAACAACACAGACCACACGTCTCTTTTGAGTGATGATGATGATGCCCATCACGCAGACAAAAGGCTTAAGAAATATCGTACATATGTATGCATTCTATGACCTTTTTCAGTATGTATATTTTTCTCATGAATATTTAGTTGTGCTTTTTACTGAAATTTAGGCAAACCTTTCGTACATTTTGCTGGCTCCCTGTAGGATAAGTTTCTCATTGTCAAACAAATTTGTACCCAATTTTACTTTAGATTTGAACTTCTTTACCAGAGTTATTGTCATCACACGTGACGGATGGAATGACAGCCAACGCATTAATGCTATCAACGTACATTAGAGGGCGGCGCGGTGGCCCAGTGGATAGCGCTGTCGCCTCACAGCAAGAAGGTCCCGGGTTCGAATCTCTCGGCTCGGGTGCCTTTCTGTGTGGAGTTTGCATGCTCTCCCCGTGTCCGCGTGGGTTTTCGCCGGGCACTACGGTTTCCTCCCACAGTCCAAAAGCATGCTGCTACATAGGTTATTTGGCTCGCAGGCTAAATTGCCCCGCAGTACCCGGCGATGGACTGGCGTCCCATCGTCGGTATATACTTGCCTTGCGCCCTGTGTCTGCCGGGATAGGCTCCAGCTTCACCGTGACCCTGTATAGGACTTAGCGGTTTCAGACAATGAGATGAGATGAGACGTACATTAGAAGGCGATACAATTCAAAGGATCACTGCACACTTTTTATGTTAATTTGAAGCCGTCATCGCACCTCCAATGTCATGCTTTTGTTACATAACGGTCATAAAGTTTGAAAAAAAATATGAATGAAACTACCTGCTGGCATGTGGTGATTGAATTTCATCTCATCTCACCTATTCTCTGAAACCGTTTAGTCCTATACAGGGTCACGGTGAAGCTGGAGCCTATCCCGGCAGACACAGGGCGCAAGGCAAGGATATACCGACGATGGGACGCCAGTCCATCGCCAGGCACTGCGGGGCAATTTAGCCTGCAAGCCAATCAACCTATGCAGCAGCATGCTTTTTGGACTGTGGGAGGAAACCGGAGTGCCCGGCGAAAACCCACGCGGACACGGGGAGAGCATGCAAACTCCACACAGAAAGGCACCCGAGCCGAGAGATTCGAACCCGGGACCTTCTTGCTGTGAGGCGACAGCGCTAACCACTGGGCCACCGCGCCACCCCTGATTGAATTTAAATTGCATTAAAATGTGAGAAACGTGTACCACTGTTCATCTCTTAAAAAAAAACCCCAGCAATATCAGTAGCTTGAAATTTGTTTTTGTTGAGCCTATATTTTTGTAAAGATGTATTTTCTCAGACCGCGTATGAAATGTATTTTAGTTTTGAGTCAATGGAATATAAACAAGCATGTGTTGTACAGTACGTGAGAGAGACATCCCCATGGTACCGTTAACAAAGCATCGCTTTTTTTTGTAAACACAAGTCCATGCATGGAATGCAAATAACTACTCCTGGGACATATAGGTGCAGACATGCCAAAGGCATACCACAAAAAATAATTTCATAGAAATTCCTGGAACATCATGTTCAGAAGTAGCATTGCAAGTATGTGCAGGGCCTAGGATCTGATTAAGCATGTCGTAGAAGTTAATAATTGTGATAAAGGTCGATGAGGCGAGCGTATTAAACGGTTTTTTATTTAAGCTGGAAATAACCGTTTGGCCATCTAGTTGCTTTTAACATTTGTCCAGCAGGGACAGGTAAGCAAGTTACAACATCTCGGTTCACCGGGGGAAATGTAGTCAGGGCCATTAACCTGGGCAGAATGTATTTTGACTGTGGGAGGAAACCGGAGTACCCAGTGAAAACCCACATGTACACTGAATGTGCCACACAGAGAGGCGTTCGATCCGTGAGACGGTTCGTTTTACTCACCCTGCCCCCCCGCCCCCCAAATTGTTGCACGAACCTAGCAGAGTGGTGCATCTCCAGGTCTCCGCACGTACGCTGCTCCTGTGTTTTATTGAAGATGTGGTCCCTGTTTGTCAACTGTCACAGTTATTGATGAATCTTGCATCTGGCTCTCTCCAAGCTGTGTACAGCAAGCCTGCCTTTTCATATTGTTTATAAATGCACGTGAATGTATGAGCGCATGAAACATATTGGGACTGAATACCATGTCATAAATATTACCGTATTAAGACCTTAATATATACAATTTTATCTGAGTAATGCCATAGATGTACTACTTTTTATTATTTGCGCATTTTCTCTGTTGTACTAGAATTCTGTGGGTTTGGCTTGTGTAAAGTCTTCTCTAGTTGTTAAGGTCATCGTATTTGTTTCTTGATCAGTTGAAGAGGGAGGGAGAGAGTTTGTTTAAAACTTGTTTTACCGGAGCTCATGTGTTTAAGATCAAAGAAGCCATTGCCTCTGAAGTAAATATAAATGGCAACACACAGGATGAAATAAATCAAATAATATAAGTATGGCAAGACTGTAGTTGTGCCGTGAGTAATAGGATATATACTAGAAAGTGACGTCTGAAATCTCTTATATTTTATTCTTTAAAAAAATGTGCCATTTGTGGATTTCTGCACAAGTTTGGACGGTACAGCATGTTAAAATGTCTCCGTTTGAATGTGTGTCATTTTACGCTTTGGCAGGAGTCGCGTAGAAAAGTCTGTAATTTGGTTGCAAATCGGTTGTGCCACCAGGAGTGATGGTGGCACTGACCCATGCAAATTCGTTCACAAAATAGTTATGGGTTTCAGTCTCTCCCCTCGAGCACACCGCGTTGGTGGTATGGCTGTGCTCTTACAGAATCATGCGGTAATCAACGGTTTGGCATCTGTCCTTCAACGTTTATACTTTTACAGTTCACGCAACCAAAACGGCTCATGGGTTTTGCACATTAAGATGATATCTTGAGGTTTGTTCTTCGCAGTCCGATATTTCTGTTTAATTTTAAAATGTATTGTTCATTTGGATCCTGCCGTGGTGCAACGGTTAGCACAACTGAATTGCAATCTAAAGGCCACTTGTGCAGTTACTCTTGCACACCCCCCCCCACCCGCAGGTGTTCACACACTGGTATAAATGGGTGCATCATCGTTGATCTGCAGCCCACACATGTGCTGGAGTAAGGTATGGGTTCTCCCACCTCTTCCTGCATGGAGCAGTAGGTCAAAACACTCGAGAATGGAGGCATTAGTAGGCAAATAATTGCAATGCTGCACTTTTACCTTTTAAGATGGATGCTGAACGTTTTCACTAAACTAATGGTGTTGGCAAAATAATTTGGAGCGTGAGGTTAGCATATGGTTGGACACAATGCCAGATGCTTCTTGAGTGAGTGCACTTTACAGCAGATGGTGCAGAATTTCTGAAAGATCTCTGGGAAATCTGTAAATTCATGGGTGATTGCAATACTGCACAACTCTAAAATAACGTCACGGAAGTATGCACTCTTTCTGTCAACATTTCCGAGATATAATGCAATCTTTAGAATGTTACTATTATCACCAAATGTTTATTATCTCTCAGTCTCACGATGTGACAATCCACAGAGTTCTTGGACACAAGCTCATCTCATTGCTCCAGCTCTACCTTAGAGATGAGGTTATCAATAGATTCCATTTTTTGGGTTAAGTCACGTAAAAAATGTTTTGTCGTAAACCCTCCACCACCCGACAACAGCCAACCAGTGAAGTATGTCAACGTTAACAAAACGTGCCAATTGTTCACTGTCTCAGCACACCAGTGTGTTGCAGAGTAAACTCACAGCATTTACAAGTTAATAAATTACGTAACTTCACCTAAAAAAGGGAATCTATTGATAACATTGGTCAGGAAAACCTTCGAATTAAAGAGATGAGACTCTTGTTTTTGGAAACATCTTAGACGCTGTGTATAACTTTCGTGAGAGTGTGTCTGATTTTCCTACACCGATTGTAACATTGCTGCTTTCTTCCTTCAACCTCAGTGTAGCTGTTCCATTCTTGTAATGTTTTTTACTATTTATAAATGTTTTCGTTTAGCACATGGTTTGTGAGATGCTTGGATGACTGCATTAATCGTAGCACAATGAGTAAAATGCATTTATCATATTCAGCCAAAGCGATATTTTGCAGATATCTGTAGTAATAATATAGCCCAAGAATTTGACCGTGACTGACATGACGAAGAGGATGTTCCTGATTTCACATTTGGAAAAGTCAACTCTGCCCTCTGCAGTATGAAAACTTCGAAAAACTCTTTGGCCAGATGGTAGTCATTGTGAACATCATGAGGGAGGCAGAATCCGTTTATTGGCTCAAAATGAGTCAACTGGTTAACGAAATGTTTACTCAACGAAAAACTTAATCACAGAGTAATGCCTCAATTATAATGTTGCTTTTCAAAACTAAGTTGAATAACAGACTTATTGACCTCTTATCGCATGCATACTAATTGGTCACAAAGGTTGTTGGGAATTGAGTATGGGACATTTTAGAGGCCAACAAACCGTAAGAGCAAACTGGGTACAGAAAAGGTTTCTCTACCATCGACCACATGCATAGCATCTGTCAGACTCTATAGAACATGAATAGATAGTATACGATTATCCTGTACAATGTTGGTAGATGATATAAATGGGTCAAGGAAATATCCTTTTCAACTCGACAGACTGCCATGTGTTCGCTTAATCACTCTTAGCTACCACAACATTATGGTGTTCCAAGTCATTCTAAGCGGGCTTAGTGGCTTAAGTTTGCCAACATTTTACACATTCCTAAGCATAGTGGAAATTAAAAAAATAACATTTGTTTTTAGCGGGGAAGAATTGTAGATCATTTTAAAGTAATGGGAAAAATAGTGTGACTAAGTAGAAAGAGCCTTAGCTGTTCCTGCTTTTTCGAGATCATATAAAGTTACCCACCTGATAAGGACATGAGCTAAAGGTGGATCATCCACTATTTTCAACATGCCCTCCCCCCCCTCAAATTTATTTACGTTCCTTAACTCCAGCCAAACGTGGACACTGACTTCCTACCCTTTTAGTTTTCATACTTGTGTTGCCATGTAGCTCACGGAGTCGTTTTTCAAATATACTGCGCATGTTGTGTTGCACGGTGTCCAAATATCGCTTTACGTGCTGGCAGCTACTGCAGGAATCGGAGGCGCTCAGGGCACAATCTAACAACATATCGGAGAAAGAACTTTTAAAGTCAGAACAATTTGCCAATTCATAACCAGGCATGCATCTCTTGTAGTTTCTGAACTGTAGCATGGAAAGTGGTCATTCAAGGCTGGATCTAGGCTGTACGGTCAATGTCCTTTCAACACCCTATAATCTTATTTATTTTCCACGTACATATTCAAGCTAGACCTGCGCTGGATCCACACTGCACGGGTGGTTTTTCACTGGCTATCTTTTGAACCAAGTTGACACCAAACCGTGATATGTTTGCCTCACGAGGCATTCGAGTACGGTTCAAAGACAAGCAGGGCTGGGGGTGGGATTAATAACAATAAT
Source organism: Mordacia mordax (assembly GCA_036362905.1). Classification (NCBI taxonomy): domain Eukaryota; kingdom Metazoa; phylum Chordata; class Hyperoartia; order Petromyzontiformes; family Petromyzontidae; genus Mordacia; species Mordacia mordax. The sequence continues at coordinate 762,609 of JAZEWT010000018.1, forward strand.
TTCCTACGATATCAAGCCGTATAACTCAAGCACTGTTACCGCATTATATGTAGATTCTCAACTAATTCCTTGCATTTGAGTTCATCGGTCCAGCTCAGGTTTTGCAGTGGAAAAGCAAACTGGTGCTTTCTGAGTGGCGCCGGGCTGGCTCTGCACATCTCGGTCGCGTAGTGGAAAAGAGGTGACTGATGGGAGTCTGGACACAAGTGAGACTTGTGAACTGAAGATTTTATCATGAATGGATAATACACCCCGCAATGCAGTGTTCCATGTTCGTTTATCCTTAAAGGCCAATGTGATAAGGAGACACGTCACAACATGTCTACCTGCCCATCTAGATTCGTCCTTAATGAGGTAGATAACTTTTCTCATACACCTCATTATTTGTCATGGCCAACTCGGAATGCTTTAACGCTGCTTCATCAGATTGGGTAGATAATGGTCCACGGAGTCCTACAGTGATCACAGGCAACACATTAGTGTTGCAGGATTTCACGGCCGTAAAATTTGTATTACAAAAACGTAACAACCGCAGTGTAACGTGTGATTGCTGCTGAATTTATAACCAGACGCGTATACTATGACTTCAAATACCCGATTCAAAAATCTATTAGCGTCGCAATTAAATGATGGTGTTAGTGGCTTAAACAAAGCACTTATGTCACATGGTTACATTTTGAATATTCTTCTGTCATTCAAGCAACATTAAAGGCTTTAATTTTGACAGTATCAATTAAAACTCGCGCATATGATCTGCACTGCTACTTGCCTTACACACAAGAGCTTTTCATTTTAATCTGTAGTAGAATGAAAGGTAACATGTGCAGCACAGCAATCACTTGCTTGTGCCACTTTCTACAGAAAGGCCATCCACACGGAAAAGCTCGTGGAAGGTTTTTGTCCCTTTCTGTGCTGACGAGACATCTTGGCATGGGAGGGATCATCCATGCCTTTCCCCGTCACATGTGGGCTGATGATTGATGAGCTCTTTGTGACAAATTACGCCGTCGGATGGACGGCGGAGGCGACGTAGGCGTTGGTGCCGCACGTGCACAGCAAGGAAATTGACTCGAACTGATGACCTCTCGATTTCAAGTCCGGTGCGTGTTATAATTAGTATCCTACGGCAGGACTCTAAGCACGTTATAGCACAACACGTGCATTTTCCTTCTGTGGCGTTTGCCCACGCTTTGTGTGATTGAAATATTTGCGTGGAGTCAATTGGAAAGCAATGCCAAGGCGAACGCTTTCCGCTCGAGTTTGTGCTTATGGCCACACTTTGAAGAGACTTGTAAGTCTTGCCATCGTTTGTGAATGTGCCGCTTAACGGAATTGTCAAGGTAAAGTCTCCAGCCAACCACTTTGGCCTGATGAAGTTTTCAAAGCTACAATTTTTTTTTATCTTTTGGGAATGGTATTCTTAGGTTCCTCACCACAGCTATTGTAATTATGTGGCTCGTAATGATGTAAAATGGCATTCGAGGTGGCAAAGAGAGTATCTAAGCAATAATTAAAAAAGATGCCGCCGTTTTGTATTCTTTCATACAAATGTATAACTCCTTTACACAATTTGCTAAAGCGCACATTCAGGGCACATCCGAAGCTTTGCAGAAATAATAACCTGCATGGCAGTTTTAAAAGGACCAGGTGTTTTGTTCGTGGTCTCTGGCAGTTTCGCTACTCCTCTCTTCCCCCAAGCTGTGCAATTGATGGATGAGATCTTTACTTGAACAGATTCAGTTCTTAAGTCACTCTTGCTTCCGTTGGAGGTTTTCTTTTAAGTTTCTCGTAGAAACTTACATTCTTTCCTCTTGCGGAATTGGTATGAATTGATTGTGTCAGTCCTTCCCCAAAGAGGAAAGTAAACAGTAGATTTGAGACACTCGGTACAATTGGAGGATGACTTTTGTCTTTGTAGCAGTGTCCGAAGGTAAGCGGTTAGATAACGGCTTCATGAAGTCTTTGGTCATCATCTTCATCACCAGCTGTCATTTATTGGTTTGCTAGATGAACCACCAATTACCTTGGTTTGCTAGATGAACCACCAATTACCTTGGTTTGCTAGATGAACCACCAATTACCTTGATTTGCTAGATGAACCACCAATTACCTTGGTTTGCTAGATGAACCACCAGTTACCTTGGTTTGCTAGATGAACCACCATTTACCATGGCAAAGTAAAGATTGTTTCAAATGTATGGTGTGATGGCAAAACATGGTGTAAAGATTAAGCAGTACACCAGATGTGTGGAGAACTAAATCCACTACGAAATGAGAAGGTGAAATGTATTAATATATTATAATGGGTGACTAATTGAAAGGAAGTTAAAAGGTGTAGAGAAGAGATTGATTGGTAAGCCTTGCGTTGAGTGAGAAGCGAGTGAGTTTTCAGCCAGGAGACACCAAAAAGCCATTGATCACTCACTTACAAATGGTTACGTTGAAGTTGGTGATTTGTTTAAATGTTACTTACAGAATCTTAATGCATTTATTTTACATTATATATGCGTCATGTCTAACTATTACGATAATTAATAAATCAATAATACATAACACTAAGTGTATTTAAATATTAACGTTTCATTGTCCACTTGTCTGTTGTTAATTCTGTGTTAAGTTTCAAAATATACACGGACAACCCATTATTGTGGAATTGTCAGTAATTTCTGCTCACTGTTGGCTGAAGGCCTTCATCAGACCTTTACGGTTCCACATGAGCCTCCGATACTTCGATCCATGTCCCGCAAGCGGCTTTATCCCATTGCAGCACATCTCTGATGTCTGCTTGCGTGTTTCCACCCTGGGTTGCCATTCTATGAAATTGTAATGATGTAGGTTTTTACGCCTCCATGCATGATGATTGCTTCACACGTTACAGGCGAAACGTCGCGAGGTGGAGAGAGGGAGCGATCGACGCGGCTGTCCCGAGAGAGCAGCTTTTCGACGCAATCATCGTTCCATTAAAATGCTCATTAATTAGTTTTCATACCTTCTCGTGATGTGTCCTGCTGAACGCGATGGGTTTTTTTAAAGTCTTAGTCTCTATGATATTTATTATCTGTTCCATAGTGCCTGTTTTTGTTAGTTTAATTCACAGCATTCTTGTCTCTCTCTCTCTCTCTGCTTGTCTACGTGTTTCTAGTTTGTTTATATCTTTTCGTCACAGACCATATTTTTGCTCCACCATTGCAAGTAGTGCACACACTGACAGAATACTTATGCACATTGGTATGCTCTTCACTCTCAAAATGAATGTCCCAAATGCACTTGCTCACGTTTCATAATTTGAATCCCAGTTCACATCTAAAAGACTGTTATCCATGTAGCACTCGTTTCCTCTTACATTGTCTCTCGTTCATATTTACCCCACTTCACAGCCTTCTTTGTCAATTTATTCGGTCATTTCCTGTGGTTCGTTACCATTAGTTATTGTAATGCAACTTGACGAATAAGACTTAATACTTCAACCGATTTTCTTCATGCCTTTACACTTGAAATGTAATATTTTGCAGGATTTATTTTGGGTATCCTAGTGAAGCACCTCAGAGTAATTCTCCGCTCATGACTCCTTTTGATACATATTTTGTTTCCGTCATGCATTGTCAAGTACTTTACCAAAACAAATAAACATTCAAACATCAGACCGTTTTGATGGGCCGAGGAACTCCACAGTTAGTGTATTGTTTAGACGAATTGTTTCATATATTTAAGCAATGTGACTATATATGCTGATGGTAAAACAGTACAATGAAGTAGATGGTCATGATTTAGAATGTAATTTCACACATGAGCAAAGTTGTAAAATTAACTAAGTTTCACATTTCCTTTTCCTGCGTTCATGTTTTTTGTTAATGGAAGTTGCACACTACTTTTAATTGCCAAATTCTCGTCATAATTGTATTCTCCCAGCGTGGTTTCCCAAATTAAACTTTCAATCATCTTGCAACTTATTGTATTTAAGTTTTTTTTTTAATGAATGTTAAGTGCTGCTGGGTTTCAAACTGCAGACTCCTGACACTGCTGTAATTTTCTACACATTTTGCTTCGACATCAAAAATGTAGAAATCTGGCAGCATTTCAGTGCCTGCTCGCTTAAAGTGAGATGTAGAGCCACGAATGAAAGCAGACATATCTGTAATGTGCTTTTTTTTTGAAGCATGTCAAGCTTTTTTTCGTGATAAAGCCAGCTTGTCTCTTAGGACATTTCTTTCCTTGGAATAGCTGAGTGCATTTAGATATTAGTATATATAGTAACATTTTAATGAAAACTATTCATCTAGGATAGGTTTGTGGCTCACTGAATATCTTAAAAAAAAAACCCTTTTACACTGAACCTCCCATACTGTTCCAGTGGGATACATGCACACAGTGGGAACTTTTCGTAGTAAAATAAAATTACCGTGAATTCAGCCCACAGTGGCCACTGTTTGGAAGAACATCTTGGGATCGCTTATGTGAGTGAGGTTACTCCTGACGTACGATCGTCACTTAATTTCCAGGACACTGCGTTTATCGTACATTTCTCACGAAGCTGACTTCCATTATGAAGGTGGTGCAACATTTATTCGGAGCTGATTTAAAGGCATGTAAATATGATTAGAAGAAATAAGATGTCAGGTCGTAAAAGATGCATTAATAGAAGACTTTACTGGAAATTCGTCGTGTTGGATGCTAGGAAAAAAATATATATTTCTCCTTGAAGGCGTGTTGTGCTCATTATAATACTCAGATGGATTGGCGGGTCTCTTAGATTTTTATATTCCAAGACTCGATTACAAATCTTGAAAAAGAAAGTGCAATTGATCATGATACAGACATTCACTGAATGCAAGCACCTGCATACCCATAATAAGAGAATATATTAATCTTTATTCATTTATGATACAAACTACACACACTACGTAATGGAATATGTGATATTGTTGTGACTCATCTAGCTTTTCCAGCTGAATAATTTGTACGGTACACACACGTGCCCTCTTGCGCGTTGGCAGTACAAAATTAATGCCTGGTAGAAACGACTTTGACTGACATTGCATAATTTTGTACCAATTTCTAAAAATTATGTGGAAGAGTTTTATATCGAACATAAGAACCACTGCAAAGATTTTCACTGTTGCATTGTGGAGTTCTCCAATGTGATTGACGTTGTACTGGTGTCGTTCAGCACAGTGTGACGTTTCGCTGCATGTGCATTGACCTTGCGAAGCAATTCAATTAGTAGGCAAGTTTTATTGAAATATTTCTATGGAGGATAAATTGTGCACTTACAAATTTACATAGCTTAGTCACGTACAACTCAAGTGAGACAACTCTCTCGCTGGAGAAGCTTCCAGCAAGTGTAGCGAAACGTGCCACGATTCCAAAATGCATCGGTGAGCATTAACAAGTGACTTAGCTTCATTGTGATGCAACGCCCGCTTGTAAATGCTTTTGCGTCGCGGTCGACACGTTTATATTCAACCGAGCACGCAGTGCCGGGCACGGCGTCGCGCCGGCGGCGTCGCGCCGGCGGCGTCGCCCGCGTATTAATCGGCTCGTAACCCAACACTCGGCTTTATGCGCCCCGGCAGATCCAGCTCGGACCCAGAGGCGCCCGAGGCGGGCGGTTCGTGCGCGGGAGGCAGGGGGGCCGCAGTATGCGAGCCGGTGTCGGGTGGCTCCACGTGCAGCTCCCCGACGGCGGCCGTGAGCCCGCGCTCGCTGCGGGAGACGCACTACTGCGCCGTGTGCAGCGACCTGGCATCCGGCTACCACTATGGCGTGTGGTCGTGCGAGGGCTGCAAGGCGTTCTTCAAGCGGAGCATACAAGGTGGACGCTTCGCTCCCCGCGGAGTGGTGGGCGCCCGGGTTCGGGCCGGTACTGAGCCCCACGCTCTTGCATGTGCGCGCCTGTGTGTGTTTGTACGTCCGCGCTATGGGGAGTGGTGCTGCAAGCGGTTAGCACGCAGCGCAACGGGATTCGGAGATCCGAGTTCGATTCCCGCTCGCAGCCAACACCGCTGATGAATTTCTGATGCAGTGCTAGGCCTCCACTAGGTTGATGCAGTCTCAAAATGAGTACCTGGTGTGGTGCGTATACATCGGTACTAGGGACGTAAAGGTGGCAGGGCGTGGTGCTAGCCATCTACTGCCTCATGTACTATGCTGGCCTTGATAGGCGCTCGCCCACAGCACTTGACCCAACATTCTGTTAAAGCTCTATGGGGGGTACGTTGCCTGTGTGTCCAGTGGTAGTAGTAATTAATATGATTGACTGCCGGCTCAAATGAGCGTAGAGGAGAACGGTGGTTATCCCCTGTCTCTGAGCCAGTGCTGGAAATTCCACATCTTTTTGGCAGGGATGACTATAACCATATAAGACTATAACTCTTGACCCCCCCTATAAAGTAGTACTTGTGTATTTTCAATTCCACCGGGATGATGGGCTGAGTCAAGCATAAGAAGGATTTTCGAGCCACTCGTTTCCTGCCGTAGATTTGGTGTTCGTACCGTTCCTCGAACACAGGACTAGCAGGTTATTATCTGCACGTCGCCATAATGCTGCTCTCTGGTTTCTTGCCCATTTCATTTGCTGAGTCATTTTAGAAATTTGGCAATTTTGGACCATAACATCGGCACACATGGCTCTGTTTTTTTTTTAAAGAATAGGCCAATTGTGTATCTCACTGCTCAGGTTGTGGCACCCATGGGAGTTATTTGACCATACTTTGCCAAACTCATTGTGAAGGACGGAGCCTAGGGATGGGTTGGATATCACATGCCATTATGGTCAGCTGTGGCTGGCAATTGAACTTGGGTCACTGGGTTTATTCATAGTACTGTGTGAACCAATGCAGCTTATTTTGTCCACGTTCCTTTTTTAATTAATGGCAGACTTTTAATTTCTACCCTCGTCCATTTCTCCGTAATGTTATTATAACCTTGCTCCGTTCAAAATGTGTGAAGTCCTGTCAGTTCTATCTGCAGATGTGCTGGTTGTTGCTGACCGTTTTTCGGGCAAATTTGGCCTGCGCTAAATATCTGTGATGAACATAAACTAATCATGGATCGAGTGAGGAATGATGCCAGTGCCCCTACAGTGGTGCAGATTGCGAGAGCGGTGTGCAGTTCCCCCGTACTCTATTTACCCATTTGCCGTGAGCTGTGGTTAAACAACAAATTACGTGATTCGTGACAGCGTTTGCAATATTCGAAATGAGTGCCAAGACCATGCCCTTTTTACCAAGGTTATTTACCAGAATCGAGATAACATGTTACATTTTTATTAAAAGGCGTTTTACTGACTGCAACAGCCTTGCATGTTAAAACTACTTAGTCGGTTGTGTTGGTTTCCCCCAATTTGTACTGATTGTGCTGTTGGCATCGTGTCATGATGAAGCATCTATCGCAGAGCAGCGCATCACCTTGCCCACCCAACAGGCGAGTACTTCATGTGACATGACAGTCAGACCGATATTCTTTTGACTCTCAAATCAAATGTTCAGCCAAATAAAGCCAAAAACGAAATTTAATATGATCGCTATTGTGGAGTCATTGGTGACTGAGGTGAGACTTATTACCACACTAGACTTGAAAATCCGGTTTAACCACGGGTGGCTTCCCAGTTTCGATTGCAGGATCTGAAGAGTGCCAGCTCTGTGCTCTTCTGACCCTCGTAATCTATTTACGTGTTCACTCTCGTCCCGCTTCTTGCCTCGTGCTGTGTACGTGACAGGCAAGACCAACTACATTTGCCCAGCCACGAACCAGTGCACTATTGACAAGAACCGGCGGAAGAGCTGCCAGGCATGTCGGCTCCGCAAGTGCCACGAGGTCGGCATGGTTCGAGATGGTATGCCAACATTCCCAGCCTTCACTCACCCCTTACCCACGTTCCCTGCCAGGATCGCACCTTCATCATCTACCTCCTCTTTATCCTGCTTGTGTTGTCAAAACATAATCATTTTCGGGTGCGGTTTTGCGGTCGTTTTCTTTTTGGTTTATGCACGCTGTGTAACAGCGATTTCTTTTTCTAGACGGAATTTCTCCACCGTTGCGACATGTTCGAATGCTACGTGAAAACCAACGCCGGGATTATGTAATAAGCAAGGGTATACACTAGCAGGCTACTTAATCTTAGTGCAAAATATGCAAGCTCAACATGGGCCGATGCTCAAAGATCCTGGCAGTGGAAAAAAAATGTTGGGAACAAATGATCCGTAGCGTATTATATCTTCGGTCCCTGAGCTTAAAGGTAATTTGGAGCCAGGCCACGACTTAACACCCCTGTGCAATTTACATGCACAGGAAGAACGTAGTGGAACATTTATTTCAGTGGGAAGTGGAAAAACAAGGCTTTGCCATTGTTGTTTTGGCCTGAAAGAATGTGTCATATTTACGGATGTTTTATAAAATGTGCAATGTCTTTGAAGGTACCTTCAAACAAAAATAATAACATTATTAAAAAAAAAACCTGATCTTTAGGAACGTTAACTGTAGGCACACGGACTTTCCCAGGCTATTTGAAAAAAAAAATTCTAAAAAATAATACATTTGTGCATAAAACAGTAAATGCTCAAAATAATAGTTTTGAATTTGTCCCAGCTCTCTTATAAGCATGGAGGCAAACTGGACTTATTTGTGTCCTTGCGATGAAAACTCCCACAGCACAACCAATTCGTTGCAAATTTATTTACGAAAGAATTTAACAACCCTTGAGTAAATGTCGCAAACTAGACACCATTAAACCATTTTAAAATTTTAGTTGAAAGTCAGATCATATTTTACATGTTGTTCTGCAACGACGAGTATATTTAAAAACACCCAAAAAAATAGTTATTGTTGCTGATTTTCCATTCTAATGTTGTTGTTGGTGTGTCGTTCTCTCCGCGCGCGCTCTATAAAATGCTATTATTATTATTAAACCATGGTACAATAATGGGCAGTTGTAGGCAGACTGGCATGGCTGCTGGCTGCCGCATAGGAATTTCGGACGGATTTATTTCACGTGTAAATCAATGGATGTGGACACGACACAGCATAGTACATATTATTGGCATAGAGAGATACACTGTAGAGAGGGCCATTGGTCAGGGTCAGGATAGGGATCTCCGTTATTGCATTACACTGATCGGATGGTAACGTTTCATGTTGTAGAAATGAAAAGATTCAAGCGTCCTAGGTTATAATAGCTTTGTATAAAAAATTGCTGCAAGACTTCCGAGTGTGAACGGTTTGCAAATGCAGCATCAATGTACTTGTTTTTTTGTAATACTAATTGCAATGATGTAATTGAGATGAGGGTCATCATCAACCATAATCTACTGCTTAATGAAGGCAACCCCTAGCAGTGGTTAACAATCCCCGTCATGCATTGCCACAGTCCGTCTGGCTCCCCTCGATAGACAATCTCAGCCATGTTCCCTCCTTTGGCTGCCACTCCATGAATCCCAACCACTGCTCATCACCACGTCTGACGAATCCACCTACTTTCCTAAACAGTCTAACGTCTCTATTCTCATCCAAGTGTTATTTTTAAATAATAACAAAACATTTGACATAATGCATGCAACTGTGCGATAAACAATTAAATATATCTGTTAGTGACGACAACTGAAACCCCTCCCCCCTACATTAATACAATTATAATCAGTACAATTACGATAGTTCCTCCATCGTTTTGTTTTATGCTCATCCCATAGCACTCCCGCCTTCAGCCAATTTGGAATTTCCATTTGACTGCCCCGGACCGAACCACCACATGGGGTCAGGTTTTGGAATGTTCCATCCCAGATAGTCCCCATTTTTACCTTTTGATTTCTTTTCAGCATTCCTCTTTCATCACCGGAGAGTTATACCTCTACAGTTATACCTCTACAGTATACAGTACTTTTTTGTGTGAAACTAACATTGGCGTTTATGTTTATACAGATTGAATAGCAGATTGTCGCGATTGTATAAAGATCTTGTGTTGTTGTTGACATGCCGTTCTCTCCACAGCTCGAATTTGTATTACCTCCCCCCCCCAAAAAAACTAAAAATTGTTGCTGATTTTCCGTTCTTATGTCATCGTTGTTGACGTACCATTCTCTCCGCAGCTCTGTACAGCGCTTTGTGACCCTCGGATGAAAAGCGCTCTAGAAATGCAATTATTATTATTATTAAAAGACATCCTCAGTTAATTACGATGGATCAAAAGGCAAAAATGTAGGTGTATATATTACCTACTGTAATGTAACACTATATATGTGTTTGTGTGTTATGTAAGTATTTCTGTTACTCAGTCTGATGAGAGCTCGTTGGAATTAGAGGCTGTTTTTGGAGAGAAGCCCGAGTAAAAAATACAAACTGCAGGTATATGACATTTGCACAGGATATTTGATAAAATGTTTACATTTGTGTAAAATAGATTAAAGTAACAATACCATCAGTGACACGCAGAATTTATTAGCGAAAACAATGAAGAGGGAAATTACTAAATTTGATTTGAAGAAAGCCAGCTAAACAAATTTGGGGCTGTAATTGGAATAAGATATCAGAAGCAAATGCACCACAATGTTAGAAAATTACAAGCTTAATTTTCTTTTTAACTTAAAAGCGAATACTGTGCTTGTTCGAATTTAAAATTAAATTTTACTTATTTTTCAAAGGAGCAGTCTCACTTGATGCCACATTTGCCGTGCAAGAGCTCATCTCCGAGCTTGCATCCGCTCTGCGCGCTTTCGAAAACTGTGCGCGCCACAATGTTATCTGTTAGTCCTGCTGCCGTTTCAAATCAGCTCTGCGAGCTCATCGTCATGCAGACCTATAAGGATTCGCGTGCACGTTCGTCGCGTGCCTAGCACCGTCGTCGTGACAGCACCCATTTTGCGGCGTTCCAGGGGCGGGAGCTTCGATCATTTTGCGTAGCTTACTCATCAGTTCCCCATCTTACCCCCGACTCCAGACTGGTATCGTACTGCCATGAATCGTGCCACGCAACTTGAGAGGCGTGACAGTGCATTTGCAACGTTCCTACTCTGGTTTCTTGACAGTGTCCAACAAGAGAGAGGCCATTTGTCAAAAGTGACGCTTGTCGATTTCTACAAGAAGGCGGCTTAATTGGATCGTTAGTACAGGGTCCTGACTATGGCGTGCAGGAATGCTGTGCTGGCGTTAATAAACTTATTAGGTACAATGAAATGAATACTCTAAAATATAGCGGCCGACTGCCAGAGAAATACTGGCATTTAGGATTGTTTTTAAATGTTGCATAGATGAGTTGAGAACTAGATAAGACGTTGGAGCTAAACTGATGAGAGGGGTGTTTTAAGCTCAAGCCAGTGCCCATATGCTTATTACAGCATTGGCTGTGATGTATTTATTGCATGCTTACCCAGACAGGTTCCAGGTATAAGCTTTTTAAATAGTAACCATGAATTGTCATGCAGGCACAGTTTTTAATCTCCCTGTTTAAATGGTGCCGGCTATAATTTAAAAGCATAAATGTTATAAATTATCTAAAATGCCTGGGTCAGCGCGAGTAATTATTATGTAAAAGATGGAGTTCTGAAACAACTTTGAGTTAACTGTGGCTGTTTCACTTCAGATGCGAAGACAAAAATCTCCTCAACGTTATGTCTGTAACAAAATAATACCACTTTTTAATGTTACGTCCAAAGCCTGCAGTTCATATAACATGGTACTTGAAAAGTCTCCCAGTTTCAACCGACTCACCGTGATTTATATAAAGTCAACAAGAAACGTTTACGACAATCCAAAACATTTTAAGCACCGCGAGCGGTTTCACAAATCTGTGCAGGCAGTGGGGTAAATCGTGCATACTCCCACCAATTCCTAGAGCTCTGGCCATCGCGGAACATTGGGTCACAGTGACCTCAATGGCTGTGTATAGCTCCCTGGAGTGGGGGGCCTTGTGCCAGCAATAACCTGAGTGAGTAATTGTGGGGCTACCCTTTAATGGTCGGTGGTGCACTGGTAACATCTGCACCTCACAGAAAGTACTGTTTAAGGCAGTTCGATTCCAGCCTCAGGCAACTTTTAAGTGGCGTTTGTGTTTTCCTCGCTCTGTTCTGTTTGTGTGTCCTGTGCGTTCTCCGGTTTCATCCCACAAATAAAAACGCACGTTAATTAATTGGCTAATAACATCATAATATGTAGGATGCAGTGTCTAGAAAATGTTGGTGCTGGCTGGGTAGCCACTTTCTCCCTGCCACTCTGTGATTTCCTCTTCCGTACCCATGCCTCGTTCATGACCATTCGTGGAATGTGTACGTTTTACACACCTGCCGTAAAACTAGGACGCTACTGGAAAAAACGACGCAAACTTCGTAAATTCCTCCGCCCCACTCCAATTTACAATCCACTGTCAAAGTCACTGAAATAAAGCTAGTGCAATGGCATGATGGACTCAGCCCAGACGAAATAGCACCCATTTCCACGCCTTGTTGCATAACACAAATAAGACAATAGGCTTTGGCAGCCAAGTCTATGAACTACACAGACTCTGGTACACAGCATGTGGCAACAAAAATTCCTGCTCTGCCTCAGGGCTCTTCGATTGTTTATGCTGGCAGGTCACAAAGAAAAACTTGTCCTGTGTCGCAGGGGCCGCGCAATATCACCGTGTAGGTGTGCAGATATTACGATAACACGGCATCTTGATGTTATTGCGTCTGCGCCTGTTTCCAGTAACCTGTATGACTTTTCTCCAGGTCTCTTTCTCTTGTTTATCTCACATTCATCTCGTTCGTCGCCATCTCTTGTCTGCAGCTTTCATTTGTATCCCACGTTGATCTGTCTTTAATCTCCCTCAATCGGTGTCTGTATTTGTGTCGGCGGACCATGTATGTCCAGGCCAGGCTACTCCAAGAGCATTCGGCTCATGGGCCGTTGTGTGACTAATCAGGTCAAAGCGTTTCCACGAGTGGGATTTGTAAAGAGCTGCTCTCGAGGGGTTTACATGGTGCTTGCCCTTGTTGAATGGCACTTGCCCTTGTTGAATGGTGCTTGCCCTTGTTGAATGGTGCTTGCCCTTGTTGAATGGTACTTGCCCTTGTTGAAT
>JAZEWT010000018.1:775685-786096 GCA_036362905.1 Mordacia mordax
GGCACTTGCCCTTGTTGAATGGCACTTGCCCTTGTTGAATGGCACTTGCCCTTGTTGAATGTGCACTCGTCAAGTGTGGTTTTCCACGTCGGGCTGCTTGTTGAGCATTACTTCCCCCAACCTATGAAGTCCTGAGGACGCCCGCAGCACCGGTGCATGAAGATAGCTTCAGTTCCTCGCCGTACGCACGGCAGCGCGCACAATGATCTTGCGAGGAGACATGCTCAACGCGCGCGTCGCCGATCGCGAAATAATCGCACGTGGATTCACGGTGGCCCCGAAAACTCGTCGTGCGTCGTCACCACGCCGTCTCTTGACCGCCGGTCTCACTCGGCGTCCGTTCCCGTGCTGTGCGCGAAGCTTGCCGGAGGGACCGCAGAGGTGGCGGCGGGGTTCTGAGGGGGCCGGCCGGCGGCGGCGCCGCGCGCAACCCCGCGCAGAACCCGCCCAACCACAAGCGCGGCTGCAGCGAGACGGACGGCGCCGCGACCGGGCGGCCGAGCCCAGCGCCGGCGGCTGGCTCGCCGGAGGCGCCGGAGTGCAAGCGCAATCCGGCGGAGTTTCCGGCGGTCAACCAGATGCTCAGGTCGCTGATGGAGGCAGAACCGCCGGAGGTGTTGTCGTTGCAGGAGTTCATGAAGCCGTTCACCGAGGCGTCGCTCATGCATGTGCTCACCAACCTGGCTGACCGAGAGCTCGTGCACATGATCGCCTGGGCCAAGAAGATCCCCGGTAAGCAGCGCGTGCTTGGACTTGACAGGCTGACGTCGCGCACGGATTGATCCCAGAGGATTTGTCCTGTGGCAGTAGAGTCGATTGCATACGTGAGATTCAGGTCATGTCAGTCACCAGCAGTGTCGGTTATCTTCTTGATGATTGCTTCTGTTCCCGATGTTTGCAGTTCGCATAACCTTCACTTGTTGATTTCTACACCCGTGTTGAGTGGTCCACCGGACTGACTGTTTCCTCCTCTCTGCACCGTCTTCACCACGCTACTTGCCTTTGGAGTTTCTTCACTTTATCTAGTCTCTGCAACCTTGCTATTATAAATGTGTGCATTTTATTTAGTACACCTTCGGTGGCACTCTTGCCTGCTGCTTTGCGCTTTGAGCTTTTAGGCCTGTGCCAAACAAGCTGTGATTTATAAAAAAGGAACTTTCTGAAGTGTGTACGTTTGCGTCACTACAGAGCCAGTGGTTGGTCGATTGCTTTTGTCAAGGTGTGCTTCTACTCAGGTTTTCTTTTCTGAAGATATTGAAATCTATTCTGCCAGTTAAAGTGCCATGTTATATTGGACAGGTCCGTCTGTTTCCTGACAATTATCAGATGCTTAGTTGCGTGCATCATTTTGGAATTAAATTGTAAAAAATCTACGATTTTAAAGATTAACTTTGTTATAATTACTTTGTTTTAAAGATGGACTGCATGAAATGTATCTTGGCTGGATAGAACAGCTGAAATTATTTACACACTTTATTGCCTTATTAAACAGATTGTACCATATGGCGCTACGTATACTCTTATTTTGTAACTGAAAAATAAAGTAAAACCATTATCACGGCTTTACTGCACCCATTTAAATCACCAACTGTAACGCCTATCACGGTCTGAGAATACGTAATTCTGTCTCTACTTATCGCCCGTTAAACTCGATGGGATATTGATTGTTCATTCATCTCCTGTAGTTTATCACAATCACAGCAACACGTCTAAGTAGGCCCCATGAGATATCTTCTTCTTAATGTTATGCAGGGCTTATAGTCTCACTGAGTATTTTCTGCGTAGATGGTGGACTGAAATAGACGGCACCTGACTCGTGTAGTGTCCACGGTTGCAGTGAGATGTGTATTGAAAGTATATGCTGGTACGGAAATGTTTTTCAGGTTATTGACTCACAGAGCTGGCTGACATTCATCCCCTGTGTATGTGACACTGGGGAGGTAGTGGTTGATTTTACGCTGCCGTTTTTATGGCGTAAATTAAAAGTGAGACTAGGGCTTGACCCGTAACAAGCGTAGGTGACAAGTTCGTTAAGCCGAGATAAGACTTATTTATCCCATCTCTTCTGAAACTGTTTGCGTGTGTTTTATTAACTGCTGGATGAAAACCTCTCCACTGCATGCATGCAGTGATGGCTATATGATGTACATCACCAATCTGGTGATGTCGACGACTCCACTTAGCCAGGTTTAACCCAGTAAACTAAGGTAACTGGGGATCTCACTGCTGCTACTCCAGCTATCAGCAGTAGCTGAGTAAACGGAAGAGTGATCTGTGTTCGACTGATCCCAGATAAATTAATCTGGGGGGATTAATTTATCCCCCCAGATTAAGCATCTTGGAATTTAAAATGTCCTTCGTACTTGTAATAGAGAAAATAATATTTTAATGTATTTTATTTATTTAATATACTTGTAGTGCCAATTTTTTTCTGAGAAAATATCATTTGGTCTCAATACTGTGTTTCAAGAGGATTCTGGGACATCGGCATATTTGGTCAATTTTATTAAAATTGTTTGGCATCACTGCAGAAGGAGACTGGAGAACCTGTAGAAAACTCTTCATTCACAGGAGGGCAGGGACCCTTAGCACTGCCATCTCCTTGCCAAATATGAGCCTCACACCTATCCCACGTGGCACGCCTGATTGCCACACATCCAAATATTAGCCCGGCTCGACGCTGCTTTGCTTCCAATACGAGAGGATAACGAGGCTCATTCATGGGGAGGATTTTGTCATAGCTTCTCTACGCACCGATGATATCTTGCGGTACAGTTTTGTTTACTTGCTCTCGCCTGCACACAGTTTCATTGGTCGAACTTAAATTAGCCCGTTTGGGGTATTTCCTTAATTTCATAACATAACTTGGTGGCTTTAATTTCGCCAAATTGTTCTAAGCATAATAAGCACTATATATACAAAGACACACATGGCGATTATCCAGCATAAGTCATTGGTGGGCTGGGGCTTTGTTCTCAAAAAAACATTGGCTTCGTGGGGCCATGTGTGCGTGCATTTGCACACGTGCGTTAGCGTTTGGCCATGTTTGGCCAAGCATGTGTGTGTTGTGGACGTTTGCCTGACACATACATACCCCTGTTGATTCTTATCTGCCAACTCCCAATATTTGGTTGATGTGGGAATCGTGATGTATCCCTGAAGGCAGGATGTGATTTTTTTTTCTTTAGGACACCTGTTAATACACTTGCCGAGATATCATTTTTTGTGGCACTGAAATGTTAACGAAGCAATACGTGAGCTGTAATAATTAGGTTTTAAAATCTGGTGATATTATTATTGTGGATCTGTGTGGCTGTTAAATATTTTGTAACAACAAAAACTTTTTTGCTTCCAATATATGTTTGGTTAGGCCTTGGTTTGTGAGTTTTTATGCTTGCATTGAGTTACACAAGTCAAATGGATTTTCATGTGGAGTGAGCAGATGAAATTTTATACACATCTTAAAAGTGAAAACATTAATCATGTAATGATGTAGGTTTTCACGGCTCGATGCATGATAATTGTTTCGAAAAGCTGCTCTCTCGGGACAGCCGCGTCGATGGCTCTCTCTCGACGCGGCTGTCCCGAGAGAGCAGCTTTTCGAAGCATTGATCATTAATCATGCAGCCCAGGAATCGGAGCATGTCTGAGATAGAGAGGAGCACAGGTTCCACACGTCAAAGGATCTATGAAGAGGTAACACAGCCACAAGTGGGCTTGTTATAACAAAATGAGTGGACTTGTTCACAAAATGTTTCCACAAGTAAATTGATTGTGATCGAGAAATTATACTTTAGTCATTCGCCTCTTTAAAAAATAGCTCGGCCTGTATTCGAATTTCGACATGTGATGTGTCAATATTTAATAATGTGTGAAGACATTTTGGGTTGAGATTAATTGTTAGTTTTCTTAATTTACTCAAATCCACTCGCAGTACACACATACGACTCTGGGTAATTCTAATAAGCACAACGTCTGTCAGGGGCTCCGTTAATAAAATACTTCAGTGCGCATACAACTATTCAGATAATTTAAACTAATTTCTTTTAAATGAGGGTCTAGTTTAGTCATTGCCTCTTTGGATCTCTGACGGTGAATTTTGCCAATAGGAGGTGGATGTCAACAGGAGAAACGATTTAAACTACTGTAACATTCAGTAGAGCCTGCAATGAGTCATCTAATTATGTTCGTAGGAAATGAATGCGTTGATAATTTTAGTAAAAAAAAAGGTTGTATTTCGGTATTCATCTTGGTATGAGTAATTCTACAGTGGCACTGAAATGTGACAAATATCTGTACATGCACTGCTTTTGCAAATGTTGTATACAGATGGGCTTTGAAGACTTGTTTCATAACCTAATGGAAATAACAATGTGTCATGTATATTGGGTAAATGTACCCACACCAACACAATTAAATAACTCACTGCAGACTCTACTGATTGTTACAGTAGTTTAAATCGTTTCCCCGGTTGACATCCACCTCCTATTAGCAAACTTCACCGTCAGAGATCCAAAGCGGCAATGACTAAACTAGACCCTAATTTTCAAGAAATTAGTTTAAACCTAATGTAAATAACAATTAGTCATGTATCTTGGGTAAATTTAGGAATGGAGCACATTTGCCCTACCCTTTTTTGCTTAATATTTTAATATTTAATTAGTTTAAAAAAATTATGTCATTCATTCTGTCGGAAAATCCATCCAAAAGCGTTTAGCTCTTACCACTTTGCTTAATCTGCTACTAAATATTTTAAACGTAAAAATAATGGGAAGAAACGAACGTATTTGGTTTACCAATCTCATCTATAGAGTGCCTTTCGGTGAAAATAATGCGATGTGTCATTGGAGGGGATGCACAAGCTGTCACACAGGCAGGTGCCCGAGTTGGAGTCAAACGCAAAATTTGTTTACTGAGGCACACGTGTTTCCACTGTGCCACCATGCCTTCATCGAAGCAGTTCGACTTGTACAAGCCGGCGATGGACTGGCGTCCCATCGTCGGTATATCCTTGCCTTGCGCCCTGTGTCTGCCGGGATAGGCTCCGGCTTCACCGTGACTCTGTATAGGACTAAGCGGTTTCAGACAATGAGATGAGATGAGACTTGTACAAGTATGGTTGTTGGTGACGGGATGAGCTGGCCACAAATCTTACTTTCGTGGCAATATAGGATAATATATTCAGAGGTCCACAACTGTGGTGTACAAGAAATAAAACTACAATTGAGACTTGGCAGATTCAGAAGCGTGTATCACAAGAAATGTTTAACATCGCTGATTATGAGATCCAAGTCCAAATATATCATGCGAAAATGAGTCTGCCTCTTGCAGTGGAGACCTCAGGCAAGAGTCGGTAGTCTTTTGGGATTGTATTTCTGATTCATACTGATCAGATGGACAATGTAAACTTGGTGATCAAGGAGCAGCCCTGCAGTTTCTTGCTCATTCCACTGCTCATCAGCATGTCAATGAGCATTGAGACAGTGCTCATTTCCTGAGTTTTGGTGGAAATTCCGTATTCATATGTCAGGGGTCTCTCAAAAGGTAACTTATCTTGGCTAACCTGGCTACCCCTCAACCTTCTGATTACAACCTGCTCACTCTTTCCCTAAGCTAACCAGCCAGTATATTGGGTGGTCCAAAGTATTGGAGAATGTTTATCATACATCTGCACTTGGTAAATTTTGTTCTCAATATTCTTACTTTGTCCCGATAATAATGCTCTGCTTATGTAACAGTGACTGTATTGATACCAGGAGTCAGCATAACCTTTGCATATTTATATACTCAAGGGATTTGTGCATTTGTGTACAATTAGAATATTTTTCAGCCAAATGTGCACATCGGCCAATTCTACCTTTTTTGTCTAGTCATTTTGCCTTTTTGCTATCAGTAAACTTGACCAAACTCAAAAATGACAACGACGAACATTTGTCATGCATGCGTGGTCGACGATTCGTAATATGTTGATATATGCGTGCACACATTATTAATGCAATGGTGTTTCTTGTCAACGGGATTACTGTATATATCTCCACCCCCAGTGCTCCTGTGCAGCTGCAACTGTTTTACTGCTGCAAAGAGAGCAAAACACTTAAACTGATCAACAGCCAGAATTCACTATTGTCGCATTGCATCTAAGTAAACGGGTTTTCTTTTCATGTTGTTTTTGCCCTTGAAATGTCATGGCTATGAATTTAGTTAAATATTTCCTGCCTGTACTTCGGTTACAACTAATGGCCTTGTTGTTGTCCCATCTCCTGTTTTTCTCGGTTACATAACGGCTGCCCTGTCCACTTATTCCCTGTGCCCTCGAAAAGCTTTTTTGTGTTTTTAAAATCCCCTTAGTGGCGACCATGCATATGTATTAGTTACCTGCGCGTGCGTTGTTGAGCAGATGGTGGGGCGTTGCAGGAGTCAATGTCCTGTGGGGGGGGGGGGCATGGTGGTGAGGGGAGGCGGGCGCGTTCTCCGTCCGATTGGTTGCTTGTGCGTGCGTGCGCGCACACGCAGGCTTCATGGACATCAGCTTGGAGGACCAGGTGCAGCTGCTGGAGTCATGCTGGCTGGAAGTGCTCATGGTGGGACTCATTTGGAGGTCCATGACCCATCCTGGCAAACTGGTCTTTGCAGCTGACTTGGTGCTGGAGAGGTCAGTGCCTGAACACCTTGCCCGTGCCAGCCTCAACTTGCCTCAGTTCGCTTTTCACGGCTGCGCGCAGTCACATACCTGCGTCCACCCCTACTCGCACGCGGGCACTTCTTTCCCTACGAGCAGATGTCTTGTCTTGCCTGAATCGTGTTATTCGCCGTGCGTTTCCACTCGGGGTGCGTGGTTATGGATTTAGCTTCATTTTACTAGCGCTGCTCATGCATTTTCTTGGGACGCCTGGTCGGGAAGGAGAATGAGTCAGGGCTGTGGGGGGCATGATGTCAGAGTGCAGCGCGCAATGCACAAACCTGGCTCAATTCTTCCCGTTGTGGGTGGCGTCATCTTACAGGTGTGCACGATGATGTCACAACTGAGCACTTGCTCGGACATATGATAGCCAGCCAGCAAAACTTTTTTCGCATCTCGTTTGATATGATGACGTGGGCTGGATTGCAGCGATGGTAGTGATTTTGGGGGTCCGTCATCCAGCAGTTGATTGACCAGGGCTGATGCTGATAATGGCTCAGATCGTATTGAAAATCCAATTGAGAACACAATTGATTCGATCTATGATTTTGTAGAAATGACAATAGTTTGGTTTGTCAGTCTGATCAGGCATAGTTTTGATAATAACTTCGTTATGGTACAGTATTAAAATAACGTTATTTTACTAATTGTTGTTATAGTGGGTTAGAAGCACCTTTTAAAAGCTTAACTTAATATAAATCATAGCAATGTGCCTATGGACAACGCTGGTACAGATACTGTGCTATGCATGAAGTTGTCCATAATCTACAGTTCTTTGTATTGGTGCCTCCAATGTAGGAGGTGAAACGTCACGAAGGAGACAGCAGGAATGCTCTACACGGTTATCTTGAAAGCACTTCTTGAGAGCAATTCTCCTACAGCCCTTTGTCAGTTGAAATACATGTTGGCTAATGGTTGCTTGATTATACTCTTTCTAAGGGGAGTGGGGAGCTGGGTCTGAGTCAGATACCACTCATCACTGCTGTTAGTTATGGCTGGGACTCAAACCCAGGTTGCCAAATTGCTAGTGCAATGTTCAAACCATAGCGGCACTCATAATATATGTAAATTAAGTGAAATTATTACGTGGAAAAAAGCTTAAAAAATGTGCGAGATAAAACATAATAGGCTTATTATCCTGAACCCTGACACATTATTTATTGTGGGGTTGGGGGAGCTGGTGTGATATCCTCCCAGACAAGACACCATAACCCAATATAAGTCAGTCTGAATGACACCCCAGCTGCAGTCAGTACTACTATGTGAGCAAGGGGGAAGCCGCTCAGTTGAGTTGCTCAGTGCAGTTTGCGGGTAGAATGAAATGTCGGACATTGTGCCGAATATTATGCGCCACGACCAGCACGCTCCTCGGAGAGCTTCACGGCACAGCCGCGGAAACCTACGTGGTCGCGCTCTGAAATTATCACGGTGATGGTTCTAACGAGGCCACGATTATAGAAAAAAAAGCAAGCCCTGCTCTACTCATCGTCTTTCAATGCAAGAAAGTTAATAATGACCATCGTCACTGTTGGCCATTGTCACTGTGCTGCTGGATTAAGGCCTCCCATGGTCATGAGTAAGCAGCCCGTGCTGTGTCACCTCTAGCTGCGTGGGCTGTCGTGATTATTTACACCACTGCGGTTTAACATTGGTAAAAAAATGTTTTTCGATTATTTCAAACATCATGTTTCAGAACAGTAATTTAGTCAACCTCTTTATTGACTAACAGGTTTTAAATAGTTACCTGCTCCCAAATGTGCTCTTTCGACAGCTTAGCTCTCAGGCTCTCTTTGGGTAGTGAGAGGGCAGCCTGTGGGAGAGAAGAGGTTTTGTAACTTTGCTGAATCACCGTGAAAATGTGAATTCCATTAAATTTATTGGGTGCATTAGGTGACAGTGTGGCCAAGGGGGCGGGGGGTGATTCCATGTTCCATGTGTGTGCATTGTGCCCGCAGTTCCGTTATCTTGACATCGTGGGTTCAGGTTTGGCAGTCACTCTTGGTTAAATCGGGTTCTCAAGTGCATTTAGTTCATCGACTAAGTGTGTAATGCTTGTGATTACATAAAACCCAACCCACTTTTTAGGAAAATCCCCACAATCTCGCTCTGAGAATAGGAAAACACAATGCAGTGCTGAGAATTAAACTAATATGTTTTGATTGAAATGTATTATTTTTCAATGGATTGTAAAAGTTATGACCCTAATGTTGATAAATAAACCTATTCATTTACTCTTAGACAGAGTAGTGTGAAATCGGTCATTAATAGAATATGTTTCACTGCTCAGTGCAGGAGATCAGAGTGTCAAAACATAGTTTTAGCCAATGACATGACTGTGACTCTACGATTGGAATGTATATGGGGATTGTAAAAGAATGCTATTGTATTGGTGTCCTGTCATCCCTTAATCGACGATTGCACACAGCCACACGCACACCCCAAGACTTTCCACACTCTCAGCCATACCTGACTGAACAAGCTTACCCGTGCATCATACTTGAAGGAACCGTGTCAACATGCCTACATAATGACCCATGTGAACATGCATTAACTAAATAGGTACTCAGTCGTTTGATGACTTGAACCGTTAAATGGTTAATAATTATCAAACAACTTGGCCATCCATCCCTCTGATTTTTGTGACAAGCAAGCTCGTGTGGGCTCTCCCGGTGACCAAACATGATTTGACTACAGAGATATGCATGTTTAGCTTAGAAGCTTTCATCATTCCAACGCCCCGTGTGATAGTGCTGTGATTCTACACTCCATCTTGCTCCACCACATGAGCGTCAATGTGCTCTTAGGCACCCTTTCTCCACGCTGCAATTCCGTCACCCGTCTCGTGCATTTGTCATCACCCCTATGAATTATTTATGTGACCCAAACCCACTCGCCATATGAACCTGGTGGCCTAGGTTTGTTTTCGAGTCTTGGCTAACATCAGCTACCGAGTGATATCTTAATGGGTCATGGTCTAACCCTGCCATTTCACTCGCAGTGATCAGTATGGTGACGTATAGTCAACTAACCACCACAAGCAACATGCCACAAGAAGGCCTTAAGTGATGGATTTATGAGGTCACTAAATTGTTATGTAAAGAGATATTTTCCATTGAGTTGAATAAAATATATGAAAACTGGGACAGGTTAACCACTCTCCTGTCACTTGTATTATGCTTTATATTAAAAGGAACGAAAATGTAAGCCCATTAAGACACATGAAACATGGCTGCTTTTGTAAAAGCCACTTAGGCTTCTGATCATTTTGTTGATGCTGCTGAGCTATTTTTGTTTTAATACATCTCAGTTGACAGTGACTTATGTCCTGCACCAGGCTAGATTGTCAGAATGCCAATGTCGCAGCAGTGATGGTTTCTAAAATTAAAATGCCACACACGATTTGGCTAGTATTTACCAAAAGCAGAGAATCCTGCCATGGTGTAATGAATAGTACACAGGTTGCAAACCAGGAATCATCAGTTCGATCTTCTGGAATAGCAGTTGAATGCACATTTGATTCAATTAAATGCCTCTGCATTTGTCCACCCAGCAGCATAAATCAATATATCACAGTTACTTGATCAACAGGTCACGTGGTGGAGTAAACTGTGGGTACTCCTGCATATTTCCAGACGTCTGGCTTGTTTGGTGGAGTAACCAAAACGACCCTCGAACGGGCCTATCTTATATCTCCTCCAATGGCCTTGTGCCCACAGTGGTGCGAGTAACGGG
>JAZEWT010000018.1:786370-821810 GCA_036362905.1 Mordacia mordax
ATATTTTTTTGCTATCTCTATTGCCTGGAGGAATGGCCACATAAAACTGTTTTATGTGAGACTGACTTTTCATTTGATTCACGTCTACTTAATTGTGTAATATATTAAAATACAGAACAGGTGGTATAGACCTCATGGACCCAGTAGCGGTGAGCCTGATAAAGAAATTGGCGTCCACATCTTCAATCACATCTTCAATCACATCATCATCATCATCATCGTCAAATATGGTCAATCCACTTCTGGATGAAGGTCTGCAGAATCCACCACCGTATTTCTGGATACTGCCATTCAATAATCCTGCACGCAAGCTGGATTTCATCGTTCCACCTTTCTCGTCCGTGGGCCTCGCGGTTGTGTTCCGTTCCTGCTCTGCCCACCACTTTGTTATTCTTGACCGTTTGCCGTAATCCCTTCCAGTGGTGAATCCTAGCCAAGCCCAATTACACCCATCAAAACACATTCAGCATCAAAACACAAGCGCAACAGCATGTACATCCTCCATAAATGTCACACACAGCTCTTTGATATGTCTTGTGAGTTTTCATGACTAATTGAATCTATTATTTGGCTGTCCTTTATGCAAAGTTCTGAGCCGTTGTGCTGCAACATCCTTTGGTGTTGAGATTTAAAGAGACATTTTGTAAAAATAATTAATTTGTGTAAGTTATGCAACCAGATTTCATAAAGCAATGCCTTTGCCTTGCTAGTGTCTTCAGTTGTGCGGTTTGATAGTTCGTCACACTGCACAATTTCTGTTTCATGCTTGTCCGAGTGCTGCCTTGGTACAATATTGGTTGGCACTCTGGACTTGCGTTTACAAGGCCTTTGAATCAATGCTCCTTGCATGAGAGTTGAAACTTTGACAGAATTGTATTTAAAATCTCCCATTCTATGTCTACCTAACATTATAGTTGATGCACGGGTTTCATGTGATGGGGTAAAGTGTGGTTAATTCTACCTCCCTGTTAGCCATCTGGCCAGCATGGATTAGTAGGCCAAATACACACTAGAGGGGCTGTCTGACATTCCTTCTGGTGGCGGCCTTTTTGCCAGCATTAGCGCGTGATCAAGTGATATGCAGGGTTAATAACAATAAAAATACATAATTCGATTTAAGATGAGCCCCTTTTTTCAAACACAGTGCACTTTACAAGGCAATGGAAGCATAAAAAAAGCAATAAGAACACATACATAGCAGTAAACAATACATGCTAAACGAGTTAACAATAGTGAAATGTATTTCCAAGTTCAAGTTTAAAAAGTGGTCTCTTGGTCAACGAGTCACCAACATATAAGAGCAAGACTCAGTTAATCTCACATTTCATAGTGCCATTCACACAGAGCCTCACGGCTCTGCATAGTGTTTCTAAACCCTGAACAAATAAAACTGAATTTAAAAACATGTAAATATAAAAACACTGCTCGATATTTTGAAGCAGTGCCAGAATAAAACCAAGTATTGCAGTTAATGAAAACAATCACTTGCTTTCATCATGTTAGTAATCATCTAATTATACCTGGGGTAATTGAGATCCATTATTTCCACCAAAAGTGGTTGGTTTACGCCCAGTGACTGTGCTGATGCAGGTTGTTACTCGTGTTTGTTTGCCTGACAGTGGGCGCAGCTGTGCCTCGTAAAGAAAGTCCGATCCGAAACGCTCGGTGTGGCGGCGTTTGTGTTTTCTCTGCCTGTTCTGCGCCGGTTTCTTCCAGGTCCTCCGGTTTCCTCCAACAACAACAAAAAAACAACTCAATATGAATTGGGTGATCACATAATATACGGAAAAACAGTGTCCTGCAGCCTGGCACAGGCTGACTGCTTCACTGATTCCCCACCTTTGTGTGTGCGTTTTATTTATGTTCCTCCATATCGTTGTCTCGTCCATGCCCAGGCATTGAGTTTGCGCGCGTTACCAAGTATATTATTCCTATTCACAAACGCACATCCCTTTTGTCAGTCCACCGCTGAGTGAGGGGTCTCCCCGCGTCATGGGCGTATTTGGCCTCACTTCAATCCACCGGTCGGTGCGTTCTAATCATACTATTTGCACTTCCAGAGCGCCTTTCACCCGAGGGTCACAAAGTGCGGCACAGAGCTATGGAGAGAGCAGCATGTCAACAACAAAAGAGTATTAGATCCATTAAGAGTAAAAAAATGGCCATAAATCCGTGAAGGACAGAAAATAGCATAGCATAATAATGGATATTAAGGCACCGCTCTCTTTTGTTAACATATCCCTGCAGGCTTTCATTCAACTTTTGCCTCCCAAGATGTGACGAGCTAGGACCCCATTACATGTCATTCATGTACCCAAGGTGATTATTATGGCACGTACACTCGCATGAAACATGTATTTAAAGAAAGTAAATATTGGGTACACCGTGAGATGCTTGCAGCACTCCCAGTGCAATAATGTGATAGCTGACCGTGTTTTAACGAAAAATAACATACGGACAATTGTCATTGGGCTCTGCTGTTGACAGTTGCCAGAGTTTGTGTCAGTAGTCGTGACAAGTGTCAAACGTGTTGACTTAAGGGGCGCTGCATTGAAAAACAAGCTGCAGGGGGGCTCTCTCTAAATTCCTAGTAGACGTGTTTCCATGACAGCACCGTGCATTGACGCTTGCTTGGCTGCGAAATCCATTGCTTTACTACACTGCGCTTCCACGTCCTGACTGCCTGTCTTCACTGACGCACACTGACTAGTGTGGTGAAGTATGGTCCAGTTGCTCACATGAACCGTGTGATTTGGGCACGCCCCCTCGTCGAGCCAGTGGATAGACCAAAATAAAAATCTGTGCAATACCAATATCGTACAGATATTGGGACTTGCTTACCCCTCCCTGCTGGACAACTGTTAAAAGAGCTACATAGCTCAATGGTTCCTTCCAGCTTTAATAAAAAAAACTTACTAACTTGTTTCAGTCGAGCATTGCTAATATTACTATGTGAGATCTTAATTCATAGCGCCTTTTTTTTTATTTTAACTGCCCGTGGGTTTCATAAACTAAGTTACGAAAAATTACATAACAAACAGCATTTGCACAAGCGTATTGCGTTTTCATAATCTCCTCTATGAGTTTGGACAGCAAATAACTGGAAGCAATGTGTGATGAAGGTCCAGTATACATTGGCTGGAATTTATTTTGTAAAACCTACATGCAAATGCATGCACTTAAAGTGAGTGGATGCCCATTCAATAGGTTTAGGTGTTTTTTCAAGAAAGGGGTTAAATAAAGTACAGCAATAAATAAGAACAGCTTCTTCTTGCCGAAGATATAAATATAACAGATGATTCAGTTTGTGATATTAAAGCGGTTGCTTGTGTTTCTAAGGAAATGTATGCTTGATGAGTGCAGTGGCTTTATGTGCTCTGTCCTGATTAATGATGCAATTAATTTAAATAACAACCATTATCTGCAGGCTCTTCAGCACCTTGACTCAAACAATACACTAATTTAATACACTTTGTCAATTCACTGCTAGATCAAGCTCTACCCACATACGTTGGCAGTGGAAGAGGGGCGGTAGAGGAGGAGGGGGACCGTCCACACCCACGGCTGTTTGAGAGCCACCAGTCTCAACCGGTGGGTCCTGACCCATCAGTGGGTCGCGAGCGCCGCCTAGTGGTCTGTGGAGACCAGACCCGAGTGGGCCTTGTGGTTTTCCGAATAGCTGAGAACCCCAACTTTTGACATCACCATCCGTGTCAATTAGCCGTGGTTGGGAATCTAACTCGGCTCCTTGTGTTCTGAGCGAATTATGTATATTATTGCCACACTGCTGCACATTCAGCTGTGTTTCTAGTGCTTTTATTTTGCCAACAATATACGGAGTAATTCATATATAGACACAGCATGAAAATCGTGGAAGGTAGATTATGAATAAAACAATTATTTTACTATGCACATAAATTTTTTGGAGAAAACTAAATTTTAGTTCGAATCCAATGCATGGCTTCCACCAATCGTGACATGCTTATTTAAGCAGACAAATGACATATTTTGTCAACAGTAAGGCACTGCTGTCATAAATATTTAAATGCCTGTTGAGAAAAGAGACTAATAGAAATCGCACATGATCATTAGGTGGATCAAGCTGTAGTAAAGGTTAATGTTTTTTTAGAAAATAGGGAGATTAGATTTATTTTTCTTCAAAAACACTGTACCACTTTGTTTACAAAGACGTGCTTTTTTTGCCACAGATATATCGCGACCCATTTATTAACGACGCTCAATTATTCAATGGTGTGGGAACACCGTGGCCTGATTGTGGAGAAAACGAGAGCTATGGGACCATAAACGGCGACAGACAAGTGCGTGCTGCATTTTTAGTCTTCCGTGCGCATTACAAATTAACGGCCACAAAGAACAAGCCGATGAATAATTTTATGATGCCACAGAGCCAACGAATTTCACTCGAAGTGTCTGGTGTGCAACGTTTCTAACGGCATCTCAGCATTGTAAATATTTAAGCTTGAGCTGCCGGGATGGTCAGGTGTTGACAGTACCGCTATGAATTGACACTAACCTGTAGTGGAGCTCCGGGCGTTATCTCATTACGAGAGTGGCTTTTTTCCAGGTGCTATAGGAACGCCCCTCCCCATTCCATCTTTGGTTGTTACTCCAGCCACGGTAATAACCAGGGCGGCCGCTGGATTCAAACCGTAAACTTCTGCAGCAAGCGGTGAACGCATGCTGCAGAAGTCAGATTGTCCTGAGATGTTGTAACTTGCTTACCCCACCCTATTGGACAACTGTTAAAAATAGCTACATATCTCAGCGGTTCCTTTCAACTGTAATAAAAACTGACTGAGGTGTTTCAGTTAATCATTGCTAATTTTACGATGTAGTATATTCATTTCTGACGCCTTTTTTGCATATTTACCTTTGTGTAAATCCCACGTGACTCTCGGTATCTGCATGTAAGCAATTGCATTTTCCTAAGAGTGGGCCAATGAAATTGCAAGCTTTCTTGACATTTTTCTTAACCAGGAGTACAGTGACCTAGCATGTGTTTTGCTTGTGAATTTATTTTAATTATATTGTATTGTTATTTGTATAATGAAGTACAAAGTGTAGTCTCTGCCGAATTATTTTTTCAACTATTAATTTTTAACTCTGGGAATACCGCGTGTGTGTATACCCACAGGTCCCTTGCCACTCCACTGCTGGATGTGGTCCTCTCAATGCCGTGCAGGCTGTGGGATTTGTTTCACCAGGCTTATTCCTTCCCCTTGCCAGTGTCAAGTTGGGAAATGCGAGCGTACTGTAGGAAGGAGCAAAACAGAGTTTAATTTAAAATTGCGACACTTGCCTATAAATTTTAACGTTGTTGAAATGGCTCCCCGTAATAAAAACATTGGCTTTGAACAACGTCCGATAACAAACACGTTATCGTTGCTGATTTGCCGTTCTTATGTCGTTGTTGACATGCCGTTTTTTTCCCACAGCTATGTGCAGCGCTTTGTAACCCTTGGGTGAAAAAGAGCTCTAGAAATGCAACGATAATTATTAATATCAACAGAAAAATGTGAAAATTTCGCAAGAAGTCTGGCTTGAATTTGCCGCCCGTCTCCACGTTTCAGAATATGGTCCGCATAACTGGAACCCAAAGGAGTTTGGAAAACCACTTTACATTTTCGAGGAAATAATAGCCTTGGCAGAAAAAATAACAACTCTTGGGAAGTAACATTGATGTGCACGTCTATTTGTCATCAGTATATGGACGTGCAGCTCCTCTATCACAACAAATGTCTGCTTGCCTTGTACTCTCAGGCACAGCGTTTCAGTGTACTCCATGAGGTCGTTCTACATTTCCACAATATCAGTGGGATGCGTTAATATTGTAATGATGTAGGTTAATATTACTCAGTTTTTAACGTTGCAGATGATGTTGTCCTGTTGGCTTCATCAAGCCAGGACCTTCAGCATGCACTGGAGCGGTTTGCAGCCGAGTGTGAAGCGGCTGGGATGAGAATCAGCACCTCCAAATCCGAGGCTATGGTTCTCGACCGGAAAAGGGTGGCGTGCCCTCTCCGGGTGGGTGGAGAGGTCCTGCCTCAAGTGGAGGAGTTTAAGTATCTCGGGGTCTTGTTCACGAGTGGGGGAAAGATGGAGCGTGAGATTGACAGGCGGATCGGTGCAGCGTCCGCAGTTATGCGGTCGGTGTACCGGACCGTCGTGGTGAAGAAGGAGCTGAGTCGAAAGGCGAAGCTCTCGATTTACCGGTCAATCTACGCTCCTACCCTCACCTATGGTCATGAACTTTGGGTAATGACCGAAAGGACAAGATCGCGGATACAAGCGGCCGAAATGAGTTTCCTCCGCAGGGTGGCTGGGCGCTCCCTTAGAGATAGGGTGAGAAGCTCGGTCACTCGGCGGGAGCTCGGAGTAGAGCCGCTGCTCCTTCACATCGAGAGGAGTCAGCTGAGGTGGCTTGGGCATCTGATTCGGATGCCCCCTGGACGCCTCCCTAGGGAGGTGTTCCAGGCATGTCCCACCGGGAGGAGGCCCCGGGGAAGACCCAGGACACGCTGGAGAGACTATGTCTCTCAGCTGGCCTGGGAACGCCTCGGGGTCCCCCCTGAAGAGCTGGAGGAAGTGTCTGGGGTGAGGGAAGTTTGGGTATCGCTGCTTAGACTGCTGCCCCCGCGACCCGGCACCGGATAAGCGGAAGAAGATGGATGGATGGATGGAAGTTAAGTGTTAAGTTCAGTGATGTTTTTGTTATCTACTCGTATTGCTGTAATAGCCTAGACATGCTACCATCCCGCAGGCAATCGATGGGCCATCCCGTTAGGCTAGTGTCAGTGTGCTCGGGCAAAAAATAAATTGGATGCATAACTAAAGCAAATTCCCTCCCAATAAGTAATTCGTCTTGCAAGCCCCAAATCTTATATTGTACACCTGGGTGCATTGCCAATAAAGCGTAAATAATGGACATGTAAAACTCAGTTTTGCATTCATATACTCTCTTGTAGTGCTGAAGCAACACAAGTTTTAAAGATTATTTTAAAATATTAGTTAGAAATGTAAACATTATCATGACTTGTAGATGATGCCAAACCAGAGCTTGAAATAAAATACGGGGCAATCTTTTGCTGCTCATCTGTTAAGTGTTTGATTTGTAACGTGAGATGTTATGTAGTACATTCTGTGCTGTTTACCTATTAACTTTTTATCAAACAGTTTTGGAGAGAGCAATGTTCTGATAACACTCTTAAAGAGGGACTGATAGTTATTTTAGGTAACAAGTAGGTTCATTGTGACAAGTGGGTTCCAAAAGTGTCTACAAATCCAGCAGTTGCCTGAAAATTCAATTTGTCACAAGGGCAATGTGTCACTGAAAGCAGCGACGCATGCAGCAGACAAGATGACAAGATGATCAGGTAGCTCATACTTTACTGCTCTGATATGGCCCTGTGGTGGTCCTAAGTTTGAAGCCAGGCAGCTGCCTGTTATTAAACCAGGTTCTCAAGTGTAGTGAGTGTAGTAATGACATCCGTCGGGTCACCAATAACTGCACACTTCAAAAATAAAATCCATGTTAAATTCAGTTAAGCAATTTGGCTAGGTTCCAGTTTTGATCTTGCATTTGGTAAGCGTGGCAAGAGACGTTACTCTCTGTGACAGAGAGGGTGGGAAATGCTGCCCCATATTTGTGGAATCGAAGGCACTTTCACCGGAGCTCCAAGGTTGCTTTGTGGTTTCCACCTCTGTGAGCCATTGTCTAACATTCAGGGTTGCACTCTTCTCTTACCGATCCGAATCGATTCTCTACATCGATGACGCGATGCCAATTGCACATTATTGGTGCCAACTTATATGCATAAGTTTGGTATTTTGTTCAGTTTTGTTTACTCTGTAAACTGTCAGTATCAGTACGTGCTTGATCCTTGATAGGGTGGTGGGGGGCCGGAGTATATCCCGGCAGTCATAGGGTGCAAGGCAGGGCTATACCCAGGATGTGACGCCAGCACGTCACAGGTTACTTTTTTAAGGCAATTTACTCAGGAGGCCAATTAACCTAGGCAGCAGCCTACCCACGTCAGAGGCATCCTCAGGCGCACTCAGCTTGTCCTGATGTTGTTGTTGATGAGCCGTTCTCTCCGCAGCACCATGCAGCGCACCGCGACCCTCGCGTGAAAAGTGCTCTGGAAATGCTATGATTATTATTAAAGTGCGAGGAGGCGAAACGTCGCGATGGAGAGAGAGGGAGCGATCGACGCGGCTGGCCCGACAGAGCAGCTTTTCGAAGCAATCATCATATATTGCATTGTTGAAAACGTTCAAATGGATCTTATGACTATATACCTGTGTTAGAATATTGAGTGCATACCTGTCGACTGCATGCACACATCTCTCTTATTGTACAAGCTGCTGGCACTTGTCTGGCCTTCTGACGGAGCACAAAGGAGAATAATATTTTTCATGCAAGGGTACTTAAACTCGACAGCACCTCGGAGCACCTTACATTTGATCAGCTCACAGAAGATGCCGTTCTCAGTCAGAAGTCAATACAAAGAATCCACGTGGGTTCGACCGCTGCGGATTCGTCACTGACGCTGGCAGAGATTTGCTCACTCCGTTGGTGATTATGAATACGAGTGTCGAGGTGCCGTACGCTGGAGAAGCGCTGCACTCCTTCATTCCACCACGCGCTGTAGCTGGCTGTGGTGGACTCGCTGTAGTCCTTTATAACCCTGGCCTCATGTCCATGTTCTTCTTTAGTATGGCTTCACTTTGCGGTGATTTAGCCATTCACTGGGTTTGTCTGAGAGTTGGTGATTTTCAGAAGCATCCACCCACCACCTTCATGTTTATGGATCTGGCAGTGTGCACTGATATTCTTCGTGGTTGGAGATCGTAAAGTCATGCACAGGAGAGTTTTGATTTTACATCTTTCCTTCTACCAATTTGCTATACCATCTCCCTGAAGGTCGTCTGGGGTGGGTAGTGGGGAAGGTGGTTTAACGTGCCAAGCGGTTGATTTTGTAAATGTACCACACGCCGAGCCAGGGTCGTGTGACTTGAGTCGGCTTGTCGAGCGGATACCACTACCTGAGGTCATTGGTGCAGTAATAGAAATCATGTGATGGAGGTGTTGACATTCAAGAGTTGAGTTGGTTCTGTGTCAGTGCTGGAAGGATTTGTCATCCGTAGGCTTGCTTTGCATGTTTGTTAAAGTTACTTTAACGCCTATTGCCTGCGGCTCTGCCACAGGGTGCGCTGCTGGGTCTTTTAAAAATTAATAATCGTCAAGCTTTACTGTCAATAAAATGACGTGCACAGTCAATATCTTAATTTTTTTATGAATCAAACGTCTCACGCATTTTAAATGTGGGGCTTCCGCCATAGAGACAAGACACAATTTACACGAGACCTATTTTCAATTCCAGTGACCGCGATGTAATGAAACTTAATGCCCAAAAGGCCCCAGTGCCTGGCATTTGCTCGGCACTAGACTGCCTCAACCGCATTAGACTGCATAATGTTACCTGTATTTTTCACTTTTAATTCCACAGGGCCTCTTCGGAATATATTATTATTTATACTATGGCAAGCTCCACGGAGGGCTGCAGCTATTCAGCTATTCCTGTCGCTCGTCATTTTGTGTAAATATAATGTACATGCATAATTCCAGGAGGGGAAAAATATTGTCACACTTTTGACAACACTTTTGACAAGTGTGACAAGGTGCTCAATTTTTTTGAGTATAAATGTGATTAAAAAACCTATCACTGTTCTAAAATGAAAAGAAAAAATACATCTGTCTTAAGAGCTGATGACATCATTAGCATTCATCTGCGATGGATATAGCGCTTTTCACCCGAGGGTCACAAAGCGCTGCACAGAGCTGCGGAGAGAACGGCACGTCAACAGCAACGACAGAATGTAAATTCAGCAACAATAACCTTTTTTTTTTACAAATCCAAGCCGTGGCGAGAACGGCATGTCAACAACAACATCAGGACAGTTCAACTGAATGTCAAACAGTAGTGATAAATTATAGACATAAAGTCAGCAGAATAAAAATAATGATTCTTCAACAAACAAGGAAGGAACAAATATTTCCGAGCAGGCGCAGGTCGGAAGAGAGCCAACATTCCGGCACAGCATCACTGAGCCGCATCGATAGCCTTAGCTGGAGGACTTGAAAGCATTACGGAACAAGTGAGTCTTGAGACGAGATTTGAAGCTGCCCAAGGACGCAGCTGAACGAATCTCTAGTGGAAGGGCAGTCCAGAGTCTTGGAACAGCGTGAATAAGCTCTGTTACCCATCAAATAGAGGTGCGATCTGGGCACATGCAGCAAGCCTGTACTGGAGGATCGAAGTTGTCGTGTTGAGGAGGGTGCCTCAAGTAGGTCACGGATGTATGTCGGAGCTGCGCCAGTGAGAGCCTTGTAGGTGAGAAGGAGGATCTTGAATTCAATCCTGTATTTAACAGGTAACCAGTGGAGAGACATCAGTACTGGGGACATGTGACCGTGGATGGGTGTGCAAGTGAGGACTCTCGCAGCCGTATTTTGCACATGTTGGGGAGACGATTGATTAGGTAGGCAGGGGTGCCAGGGATCAGTGCAGTGCAGTAATCGATTCGCGAGGAGATGAAGATGAAGAGGAGGATGTCATTCTTAAGAAGGTGTTTCTGGAGTTGCGTGGCTACGGCACGTTCAAGGATCATAGAGACGAATGGTAGATTGGAGGTGGGGCGATAATTATCAGGGATGTTGCAATTGAGGCCAGGTTTTTTTAAGTGGGGGGTAACTGTGGTACATTTAAATAGTGGGGGAACGATACCAGAGCGAAGTGAGTTGTTAAACAGATTAGTGACGAACGTTGCAAGGAATTTGAAATTTGCCCCTATGGCTTTGGATGGGAAAGGATCTAGAGAGTGGTTTGTGGACCGAGATCCAGTAACTAAAACAGACACCTCGGATTCTGTTAATTAGGAAAATTCCAGGGGTTTTGAGGTCAAGGAATGTGGACGAACATTTATAGAAGTATTTATTGGTTGATGATAGAGGCTGGGTAGAGATACGATCCAAAATTGATCCGCTTGATCTTGATTAGTAAAGGGAGGTGAGGGCAAGTGATTGGTTGAACGAAGGAGCTGATTAATGGTAAAGAAAATAATCTTATGATTGTCGCAGGTATCAGCCAGAATGCTGAAAAGATGGTTGATACGGGCACAGTCATGTGCCTTCTGGTAGCAGAGGAGCTAGCTGTTCCTTAAAGATTTGAGCATGAACGGTGAGGCCAGATTTTCTCCAAGTCCGTTCAGCCCTACGTGCATTTGCCTGAGATCCCTGAGTTCAGCAGGCTACCAGGGGGATGGTTTTCTCCCTAATACATAGCGTGATTTTTACGGGGCCAAATCATCCCGTACTCTTCGTAGCACGTTATTGTAAGTTTCTGCTGTCGCATCAGAGGCAGAGTGAGTCGAGGCGGAGAGTGAAGTGCGATTGATTGCGGCGATGAATGTCTGGACTGAGAGCGTTAAGGTTTTCCAATAGGGGTGGGGATGCAGGGCAAATTTCACAAAGGAGAGAGGAGATGTGCTCGATATGGCTAATCTGAAAGAACGGCTTTGGAAAGCAACCACCATACATCGAGCCGCTAACACTGTGTAATACCAGTGTTGGCTTTTCTATCTTTATAAATGGTTTTGTTCATTTCTATTTTGGTTTATGCGGGAGAGATTTTGTGCCTGCATTTATTTCTGTGAGATTGCATTTTTAATTTAATGGAAATTGAGTCAAAGACTGTCAATTGCTATTTTCACGTTTGTGATACATATTTGTAAACTGCATAAAAAAAGAACATGTGTATGTCAAAAGTAAAAAAAAACTCATCTCATTGTCAGAACCGCTTAATCCTGTACAAGGTCGCGGTGAGCCAGAGCCTATCCCGACAGATACAGGGTGAAGGGCAGGGATATACCCACGATGGGACGCCAGTCCATCACAGGGCACTGCAGGCAATTTAGTCTGCGAGCCAATTAACCTACGTACAGCATGTTTTTTGGACTGGGAGGAAACCGGAGTGCCCGGTGAAAACCCACGCTGACACGGGGAGAGAACTCGCAAACTCCACACAGAAAGGTACCCGAGCCCAGATTCGAACCCGGGACCTTCTTGCTGTGAGGAGGCTACAGCGCTACCCACTGGGCCACTGTGCCACCCTAAAAAAAAAACTTATATTGCAAAATATGACCCTTCGTAGCGTATAAACTTTGAATCAAGTGGTGCACAGTGATGAACGCACTGTGAACGTGGCAAACTGAATTTGATGTCTGACAATAGGTCTCATCAGTGATGAGTGATATATGAACTGGTCGTGTTATCACCTTCGCGAGAATCACACTCAGTAGGATAGTGAAATATGGTCATAAAATACACACGGTCTACGTGGCATTGAGAGTCTTTCATCCTGCAACGGATTGGCAGCGGTCATTAAATAGTTACACTTGGAGCTGTGTAGACAAACATATTGCATTTTGCTTACTGGGATAAAACTCAACAAAATCGAATACAGACTGATGGAGGTTCATGCCTGTTTTGCTCACTGATAGATTTATTGTTGATCCTCGCACGCTGCGTACATTCATCTCGGTTTACATTTGTGTGCATCTCAGTTGACCGTGACGTATGCCTCCATCAGGTCAGACTGATAAAATGCCAACATTGCCCTTGAACGTTATCGTCATTATTTCTCGCCTGCTTGGCAATGCAAACCTTTTCAGAGAATCGTATAATTTTGCCTCTCGTGTCACTTTTGTTGATTTATTTTTTCATATCCAAATTGGTTTTGTTTGTTTATTTGCTCGTAGTTGTCTGTGCTCACACCTCAGACTTTCTCTGATCTCGTTACGTGTAGTTTCCCAGTCAGTTGAAGTTTCTCGGTGCCCATTATTATGCCTCAGGGTGCACCATTGGGTATTTAAAACAAATCTTACAACTGTGCCGGGGATTCTTGTCAGTCATAGATCACCGTCTTCATTTTAAAACTCTTGACTGATCTGCATATTAAAATTATGAGGCTTCATTGCCACAAGTTGAGAAGTATTTTATTTGGGTCACAATTTCAATTCCACTGTAGCTGTATAGTCAAATATAATGGTCTAATATTTAAACTGTGCAGCAGTTGATAGAGACTGGGGCTGTTCAACTATAGACCCAACTGCTTTCATCCACTGTTCTTTGCACGATGATGTGTGACGTCACTCATACGTTGTACATGGCCGATAAGAATATTAATAGTAATAATAAATGCATTTATAGAGTGCTCTTTTTTTCCACGAGGGTCAGAAAGCGCTGCACGGAGTTGCGCTGTATTTGCATTGATACATTATTCAGGAAGGCCATGTACGGAGAACTGTAGTCGTTTGCATCACTGGATGTTTTAAATGTAAGTGCAATTAGATAAGGCTCTTAAAAATGTCAGTGCCTCATCAGACTTTATCCACGAGTGTGACCAAGGACTCAGTTTCTTTGCTTTGCACTCTGGGTAGCCCTGTGATTGCTCAGATGTGAAAAATCTACCTCGGGTTTATACTTTGCGATGGAGGTTTTGATGAGTATGTGGTAGCTAAAGTTCCATTTCTGGCCGTCACGAAAATCCGTGGCGATTTTATGTCTGAAACGGTATGACCCACCCTACCCCTTTAAAAACATACACTGACCATTAGGGTGAAGTATGGTCCTAAAACTACATGACCATCATGGTTGTCACAACAGATGAATAATGGCTGGAATCACAAATACTTACCCAGCAGTTGGCATCCTGATACAATGTTATGCCTTTGTTTATTGGTTCAAACTGGTCATTAAGCTGTTTTGTTATTACCAGTTGAAAACTTAATAAGCCGAACTCTTGCGCCATCTCCTGAACATCCGCCCGGGCCTTCTCTTTCTAGGGACGACGGCTGTTGCATGGAAGGCATCGTGGACATCTTTGACCTGCTCCTGCGCACGACCTCGCAGTTCATCGAGCTGAGCGTGACCCTGGAAGAGTTCATCTGCCTCAAGGCCATGGTGCTGCTGAACTCGAGTGAGTGGCTGCAGGCACTGTCACGCACATTTTGTTCGCTGCACACGTGTTTTGTCCTTTCAGCGTTGCCCATTTTTGGGCAGAGGCTGGAAAGATGAAAAAGAGGGGATATGTTGCCTGCACCTGCCACCCACAAAAAGGGCCCCTGTCACGGGACCCGTGTTTTTGTCTCTAAGAAGGAGTCTCCACGTGGCAATCTCTGCCAGGCCTGCAGGAACGTCTTGGCGATCCTGCATTCATATGCGCCTTTTTTTTGACAGTGCAACTTTGCATACTTAAGCAAAGGCGGTGAAAAAGCGTAGCCCTGCAATTGCTTGTTCGCAGCAATATTCTGGTGTAAGGGCCTCCACTTGAGCGAGCTCTGGAGATCCCCGCTAACAAATAATTTACGTCCACTCTTCCACGCTGGCCACATGTGTTGAAAGAGGTGTGCGGGTCTACACTGCCCCATCACGACCTATCGATTTACTCAGAATTATAGCCAGACTCTGCAAGAGCCTGTAACCCTCCGACGCTGTGAAGCGAATAGACATCTTCATCGTTTCACGAGTCGATTATTGCAAGACACGACTTCCTTGCATCCCTGCCTACCTGATCAATCGTCTCCAACGTGTGCAGAACGCGGCTGATAGAGTCCCCACACGCACTCTCGTCAACTCTCTCATATCTCTGGTGCTGGCATATCTCCACTGGGTGCCAGTTATATACAGGATTGAATTCAAGACCCGCTTGATCATCTAAAGGCTCGCACTGGCGCTTTACCGACATACATCTGTTACCTATTTCAGGCACCCTCTGAAACACGACAACTTATCCTCTAATACGGATTATCTGCGTGTGCTCAGATCGCACCTCCATTCGATGGGTGACAGAGCCTTCTCGCTCTGCGCTGCTCCCAGACTCTGGAACTTCCTTCCATTGGAAATTCGCTCAGCTGACTGCCTGGGCATCTTCAAATATGGTCTCAAGACTCTTTCCTTAAGGCTTTGAAGGCTAGGACTGTTGATGCTGCTCACTGCTGTGTTCTTGGGTGATAGCACACTCTTAGCCTGTGCCTGCTCAGGAATTATTGTTCCTTCTTTTATTTGTTCTAACAGTTATTTTATTTGATGATTGCTTCGAAAAGCTGCTCTCTCGGGACAGCCGCGTCGATCACTCCATCTTTCCACCTCGCGACGTTTCACCTCACACGTTAGAGGCATCCTCAGGCGCAGTGTGCGTGTGTCGTGTGTGTGACTCCTGTTTATATGTAGGTACTGTGCATGTGTTGAGTCACCTCCACAGAGTCGCTGCATTCCAGGATCGATGGACAACTGTCGGGGTCCACTTGAAATGGTTCCATTGTCTTGATCACACCCCAAAATCACATTGACCCCATCCTGTTGCACCTGTGGCTAATCTCCTAGTTTGCATCTCATGAAAGCATGCCTGGTTCCCAAACACTTGGTGATTCCCCTCTGATATCCGCATTTCAGAGCTCTATCTATGCACTGCTGACTCTAATGACTGGCCTCCAGGTTTGGCTGAGCTTTATTCTCATTTCTTGTTTGAAGTTCATAGTATTTTGTCTTGTGAATATCGATTGCTTCACGAATTAATCTTGGACATTTATGGCGGATGGCTGCTAGAACTTCACATCTTGTCAAAATCGATTCTGTGTTATTTGTCTACACTGTGTG
Source organism: Mordacia mordax (assembly GCA_036362905.1). NCBI lineage: Eukaryota > Metazoa > Chordata > Hyperoartia > Petromyzontiformes > Petromyzontidae > Mordacia > Mordacia mordax. The sequence goes on from JAZEWT010000018.1 coordinate 802,110, forward strand.
CTGCCGTTGCCGGTTTATTCGTATGCAGCAAACGCACCGCTGCCTCGTGCTCCTTCTTTCTTGTGGCTTTTGTTCTTCCTGCTTGCTTGATGTACACTTCCTTATAGTTGCTGCAAGGAATGCAATACATGCCTTCTGTCTGTAACGGCAGTCAGTCTTTGTGTGATTTGAGTACGTCTGTGTCATCTGATGGGCTGTGAAGACTGTTCTTATTTGATAGTTTTCTAGATATTTGCTAATTTTGATCGAAGCGGCTGTCCCGAGAGAGCAGTTTTTCGAAGCAATCATCATACATCGAGCCGTAAAAACCCACATCTTTTCAATTATTTAATTTGTTATTTTATGTCATTCGTTAATTCAGAGTCGTCGTTTTACTTAATTTATCTATTCTGATGTTGTTGACACGCCGTTCTCTACATAGCTCCGTGCAGTACTTTGTTACCCTCGGGTGAACGGTGCTTTAGAGATGCAAATATATATATATTTTTTTACTAAGTGTAGTGTACCAATTAATACTAATGGGGGGGAGAGTTCCGGGAGGGCATTAAGAACTCGCCCATCCTTTCAGCTTCCGCGCTGGAATATGGACACAAACCCAGCGACCTCTGGTTTGTAGTCCCTGCGTGCCAACCATAACACCACAACCGCACCATGTGGATGCAACCTGTTACTTGCCTCCTCAATCTTGGTGCATTAATAAAATATGTTCTTCATAAAAATGCGTACAGTATATCCTTAAGGGAATACCCTCGCGCACGTCTTAGGATTGCATAATAAATACAAAGAAGTTGACCGAAAGTGAATCGTGCAGCTCCGTAACCCGCAGTACTTTACGATCAATATTTCCCAGAAGCCTTTGCTTAATCAATGCAGGCATTGTGCCGGTTTTGTCTTCGTCAGCAAAGAGCGACCTCTAAAATCAATGGCACTGAGTAAGCCTGATGTTTTGAGAATGCCGTTGTCGTCGCACGCCATTCTCGATTCATTAACTCAGGTCCCTGTCCTGGCGCGGTCACAATTCTGGCCAAAAAACACATTCAGCTGCCTTTGAAGGGCGTGAGCTCCAGAGCCTGGCCACTTCAACCGAGTGAGCTCAGTGTCTAATTTTATTGACTCGAAGAGCTATTGTGCTCCGCACAGCAGAGTTTATTGTGTCGTGGCTCTCCGAAGTGATTTCGGGTTGTTGCTGAGCTGAATATTCCCCTTACTGAGAAGCTGCCAGCACGTGGCATGAATAATGAACTTCGCGCCAGACAGCACCCGCACACCTCTAACGCGCACCGGAGAACCATGCATCACGATCGTGCACAGCTTCAGTTTGTGGTTTTACCCATTGCATTGCCAGCCTCACTGTGTACCTGGGCAATGTTATTGGATGTGATGGAGGTGGTGTCTTATGTCTACAACTAGACGACCTGCTGGTAAGCGTGCAGTCTTACAATATATACCTGTATGAAGGTACTGCAGTAGACTGTCTGAACCGAAATACTAGTTGCATCCTTCCTGAAGAGTGGCTGCATCTAAATTGTTTGTTTGACATAGGTATAAGAGAAGGATTTACAGCTCTTGAACCCGCAAATACAACAGAGTGGAGGTTTATCTTCTATACATAGGCTTCAATATCGCAACATGCTTTATGGTCTTTCTGAGCTCGTCTTATGACTGCCATCCAGCTGGTGAGATATTCTGTAGTGTCGAGGAGACCATGATAACTCATCGTCCAGAGTGACGAGGCAAAGCTGGAGAAGGAACTCTTCATTGTAATGGCACCGCTCGGCTGGCAGACTTTATTTCCGTGTAAAATCCACGGGCTCTTTTCCTTCACATTGTGTGAGTCAGAGCTGGCACGTGTCTTCGCTTTTCGTGCAGAAGTTGGGGGTTGCTCAGATGTGGCCTCCAGGGATAGGGGAGGCTGCTGAGGGTAATACGGCAGGGGTACCCGCTGATAAGGTTTGCAGTTCTCCTGCAGAATGTGAAAATGGTTCTTAATCCTCTGTGCGAGCCTCCCTTTTGAATGCCATGATATGGACCTGGCTTATTGGATTAGACAAGAGTGGATCATGTTGACTATAGAACCCAGGCTCAACGTCAATGCTTATAGCTTTGCTTATTCATTAGAACCATTCGGACACTGCCTCCAAATTAGGTTACAGTAAGGTGTAGAGTATTGCAAGTAATACTAGACTGACTAATGTGCTTACTTACTGAACAATCTCACGTTTTTACCAGTTTATTCGCCTTCACAGCATAAAATCCACGTGGTTCAGTGTTGTTGGCAACAAAAAGTTTGCAACTTCTGGCGAGACCAACATGGAAATTCCACCGATACGATGCCTCCACTCCTTCGTGGTTGTGGCCCATCTGCTGCCCCCTGGATAATCGTCGATTGAGAGCAAGCGTAGCGTTGCGCGGGGCTCCCTCAACGCTGCCTTTACAAAGCTCGCCCGCATGACTGCACCCGCTACAACAGCAGCAGTCGCACATGTGCCCTCTGATTTGAACAACATTAACTTAACATGTCATTTCACAATGTTGTTTACTCACCCACTCTGGCATTCAAACCCACATATGCCTGCACGCTTCCCAAGAGAAAGAGGCAGGGTTATGGTACAATATTGATAAACGGCGCGCTTTTTATTTTTCGTTTAACAAGTTAAGTTTGTTTTCTAGATTTAAGAGACTGCACACTTTTATTCGATGGAACTTCGGTGTTGAAAGCATTATATATATATATAAAATAGGTTATTCTTTGGGCAATGGCTCTTGTTCATGGTATATAGACCATGAAGAAGTGTGGTTGCCCTAAACGTCACCTAATATATATTTTCTTGTTAAGGATACCGTTATTGTTGTTGTGCATAGCGACCAATGCAATATCACCAAATAATGGTATAGATTTCAAAGGGTGTAGTAATGATTGTAAATTGTGTGGTTGCAGCCCGTTGTTAATCCACTGCTGGATGACGGTCCCAGCACGCTGTGTGGTACTTGGGAGATTATTTTACTATGCTGTGCCACGGTGATCTGAGCGGTTTAGTGGAGTACAGACCCAGCACTGGTTCCAGTATTGCTCATTACTGATGTTAACCGTGCTCAGGTATATTTAGAACCACGGTTCCACCGTTTCACAAATTGTAAGTTGGGTTAAAGCTCCTTAGCCAGTGTAATTCTTGTAAATAAAAAAAGTAAATGTAAGGTTTTCAAAAGTTCAAGCAAAACGGGTATAATTGATATTTGCACACGTACAAGCATGTGCATCCTTTCCACCCCATGTCTCATTTGTTTTAATGAAGTGAATTATGCATAACCTGGTAGGTAGTTCTTTGAGACAACTAATTTATTTCTTAAATAACTGCAGCTGCGATAACTCTGAATCGTCCCTTTACTTATATTACTTTAATTATATAATTGATGCATTTAGAGCTCAGCATTTCAAAGTGCATTTTGAATGCATTATGCAGAATGGCACTTTAAGCAAACAACTTTATTTTTTTACTTCCATTACCGCCATCATTGCTTGTTTATTTGTCACCGGCCTCATGTTTGTCAACATGGCACACGCAATAATTATTGCCGTTTCACTTTGATGTCGGCAGATGTTTGACCTTTTATTCATGGCATCCCCTCCAAACAATGGAATAAAGGTCATCAGGAATGGATGCTTTTTCAGCGAAACCGCATCCAAAACTTGCGTCTGCATCTTTGACATTTTAGCTGCAAAGAGTGCGTGGTTTGTGACACTCTGCCTATGCTTGCGTGACGCTGTGCAGCGTGGGGTTTAATGTCGCACGCTCTGTCATAAAATAAACCATCCGTGTGCGCAAGGAAAAAGACACTGCAGCCAAATATATACGGCGCGCACACACACACAAGGGGCAACCGGAAATCGCTTATGTTTTACATTTCGCGGTTTTATATATTACTGCCGTGTTTTATTTCGTGTCGCATCCTTTAAACGAGTCGGAGGGGGAGATAAAATAACACAAGGGTCTTGTATTACTTTTGCAATTTTTACGGCAGAAAAAAAATAGCCGCAATGAAGTGTAAAAAATCAACCTGGCAACCCGGTACGCAGACTATAACTCTCCTATAACACCTCGCTGAATAAGAGAACATTGTGTTCCTGTGTAGTGTCAAATTAACCTCCCCAATATTAAAGTAGTTTAATATATTACGTATTACTTAACATTTTCAAATGAATGTTTCTTACCGTTTTTCCCATTCCTTTACGAGAGTGGAGGTGGCTAGAGAGAGATGTAAATAATTCATTGTGCATTATTTATTGCGATGAAGCTTGAGCTTGAGAGATGTGCATACTATTGGACAGTTGAACAGCTTCATATGTTTACTGTTTACATTTGGGATATAATTAACAAACATTTTAATGAATAATTTCGTTGCTTTTTTTTTCATGCTTTACGTTTTGTTTTCCCCGGTTGTTTGTTCAACAAATGCATCTGCGACTTTGTTCTGACCTTGTAGCAACGTACTCGGTGTGTTTACTCTTAGCCATGCTAGTCTCATAGTTGTATAACATGCAATTTGCTTATCTCTTTCCCGTTGTCGTTATTTAGGATTCAAGATTTTATTTAAGTGAATGTATCCTCTTCGCGTGTATTGCGGTTATTGAGAATCGCACAGGACACTGCCAATACAGACAAACAGATATGCTTCTGGAGATAAAAAAAATGTTCACTTCTGGGAGACCGGGCAATGACATGAAAGGTTTGTAGTCTTTTTACGTTTCAGTTATTGTGAATTTTTGATTCTGTGCTTTGCTTTTCAGCTATTATCGTCTATTGATATAAAGCCAGTGGCTTGTTCCCAGTTATTTTCCAACACATTTGAACATTTTAAAGAAACAGATTGTGTTCTTCATTGTGTGGAGAGAGGGCTGATCTATCTGGGGTCACAAGCGTGTGAACTGTGCGTTTGCTAACATCAGCCAAGTGTTATTGTTAGTGCTTAAGATCATATTATCCTTCTAGTCACTCATTGCTGAAAAACGAGTGAGCACATTCTCTGACAATTTAAAGTTTTACTTCTCTTTGGGACACTTATCCAGTACCAGTAATTCACTTGGTTGCCTTGAAATATGGCATCGGATAATTATTTTCAGAGTTTGGACATGGAAAAATCAAAGTGTTAAGACATTTTACTTTGTATCTGTGTCAAGCAACAAGTCACAACAGCTTGAAAAACACTAACATCTTAAGAGGAAACCTTCCCCATAAGCTTTTCATTTGCCATGAATGTAAACAACGATTCTATTTGATTTCATATGCTGGGGTTAATACCACTTTTTTACGATTGCCCTCCCCATAGAAACCCACGTATAGTGGTTTTTTTTGCAAAGCCCACAAGCTGGCTGGCATCCCATCCAAACTAATTTGTCTGAGTGTGGCATATGAGCTTTAGCCTTGATCAAAGTCTATTTTTCAGTTCCAAGAAATTGACTTAGGTATATTTCCACAAGCTCAAAAGGCGTATGCATGGCTGTTGAAGCAGCACAAGTGGCTGGATGTTGTATTAAGAAAACAACAGCAAAAAAGACCAGTATTGTATTCATGTGGCAGAGCCTTGCTATGGAATTACTCGGCTATCAAAACAAATCGCGTTCAGCTGACATTACCACGCATGGTGAACTGTAGGGCCGCCACTACAAGCGATCCCAGTGTTCGACAGGATTACCCAGGGCCCATCGATGCATTTACAAAGCGATTTACACCAAGATGTAATATTTTAAAGATATAACGTGAGATGCAGATCACGAAAGTCTTAAGGGCTGTTTAGGATAGCATTTGCTTGGATGTTCTTGTAAAGAATTTGAGCACAAATAGCTAGAGCTCAGTCTAGAAAGTCTCCCAGCCACCGTTTCATCTCTGCATGAATGCTTGCTCGAGGATAGAATTGTCGATTTATTTATTTAGTTACTCTTTCGTGAAGTTGGCTCGCAGGCCCCTTGATAAGATTCCTTAGTATCTTGGATTGCGTTCAAGAGAGACTCATGGCTGGGGGCATCAACAGTGTTGTGCCGTTTTATTTTACAAAACGAGTGGAAAAGTTGCAATTATCACAAACACGCCACCGTTACGGCGGCGTGTGTGCAATAAGCTGGCTCTCGAACGTGTTTGCAGATCACATAAATACTTTAATCTCGCCAGAGTGTAATGGTTAGGACAATGAACTTGCCATCCAGATGATACTTCCTTGGTGCATTCGCCCTGTGCGGTGGTTGAAACAAGCGGGCGAGTTTGTTGAAGTCGGGTTGCTCGATCGACAAATTGTATCATGTGGCTTCTTTAGGTGTGGGATACGCTCACCAACTTCTGACATGTGTGGGACGTTAGGCCAAATCACTTTAAGAGGTCCCGTTTATGGAGGTCCTTAGGCAAGCAGCGGCATGAGCGAGCAGTTGCTATGCGGCTCCCTCTGCGTAGGCTTCGTTGAGCCGTTGTGGTTTTATAACAAAGCAAATTCAAAAATGTGCTTGCGGTTTCCTGCCTCGGGTGTATTGAAGAGAGCTTCAGGGCTCGGTAAAGTGCATTGTCTCACCAAGGCATAGATGCACCATGTGTTTGATCATTGTTCGTCTGTTTTATTTCTTTTTCCCTTCTACTGGCACAATATTTTCCTTCATTTCCAAAGTATTCTCGGTGTCCTATGTGTAATCATTATAATAATAATTGTTTTTAGATTAATGGCAGTTTATTTGAGACATAAAATTGGCAGTTTTTCGAAGCAATCATCATGACCAACGATTGTTACAGTTCGTTTTGCATTCACCAAAAGAAACACAATTCCCCATAGCTTTGCACGCATCTTGGTGTTCCAACATCCCGAGACGCAGTGCAAAAACAATAGGCGGGTTTATTTTACAGAGGCAGTTTTGTCATTTGCAGAGAAGAACAAGTAGTAATTATAAAAATCAGTCTAGTAATTATAAAAATCAGTCTACACGCGTTCATCTGCAAATACCAAATGTCAAGGCTTTACACCATTTGGGTCTAGAAAAGGCGCTGATCTTAATCCTCAGATCCGGCTTAGTCTGAACCAAAAGCCGAACGGATTCCGATGTTTTCTACGTCACATCGTACGCTGAGAAGTCGGTGCAAAATTTCACCTCTCTCACGTATCTGTGACCGGAAGTATAACATTTCAGACTGTCGAAAGAAAATGTATAAATATCCAACTATATATACTAGGTGAAGTTAAATAACAGTGTGTTAAAAAGGAAAGGGGCGGCACGGTGTTCCAGTGGGTAGCGCCGTCGCCTCCTCACAGCAAGAAGTCCCGGGTTCGAATCTCGGCTCTGGTGCTGCTTTCTGTGTGGAGTTTACATGGTCTCTCCCCGTGTCCACGTGGGTTTTCGCCAGGCACTCCGGTTTCCTCCCACAGTCCAAAGATATGCTGCTGCATAGGTAAATTGGCTTGCAGACTAAATTGCTCTTAGTGCCCGGTGATGGACTGGCGTACCATCGTGGGTATATCCCTGCCTTGCGCACTGTGCCTGTCGGGATAGGCTCCGGCTCACCACGACCCTGTAGAGGACTAAGCGGTTCTGACAATGAGATGAGATAAAGGAAGGGCTCAAGCGCGGACTTTTAACAGGGGCAGGGGGTCAACAGCACCAACGACTGGGGAAAGGGGTTCCACGCAGTGGGAGTAGGAGAGTGCGTGGAGGAGAGTGAGATGAGAGGGGAGATGTAAGGGGGTGCGTGGAGGGGAGTAGATTGAGATGAGAGGGGAGAAGTAGGAGGGGGAAGGCAGTCCATGGTATATGGAATACTTGCTGTTTCACTTGAATGTGATGTTGAAATTGATCCGAGAGTGAGTTAGGAGTCTGTGAAATTATGGACGAGACGTACGCAAGCTTGAGAACTAAAAGGACAGTGCTGCGTGAGATACATTCATTAACGAATCAGTTCAGTATCATTACCCGCTTAATCGTGTAGAGGGTCGCGGGGATCCGGAACCTATCCTGGGAGAGGCAGGGTGCAAAGCGGGGCCATACCCAGGATGTGACGCCAGCACATTGCAGGGCACTTATTTGGGATAATTTATTCAGCAGGCCAATTAATGTCGTCAGCAGTGTGTTTTTGGATGATGGGAGGCAACCGGAGTACAGGCGAAAGCCCACGCGGACACTGGAAGAATATGCGAATTCCACACGGAAAGGCACCCGTGCCGTGAACCGAACCCGGGACTTTCTTGCTGTGAGGCAGCAGCGCCACTCGCTGCGGCACCGCGCCGCCCCTTCATTAGCGAATCTCTTAACCAGTGGAGACAGGTGGGGTAGACAGTGAAGTTTGAGATTGGTGGGCTGAACATTGAGGGTGGCAGAAGACCGTTTTAGGTTGCAGGTGAGTTTCATGACTGTTATAGTGACAAGCCGAACGATATCAAGGGTAGGTGGATTTATTTGTGCCTATGGCAATATATGCAAGGCGCTAATTTCGAGTGTCGAGTTCTACTCGACAGGGAGGGCTTGCGGAGAGAGCTCGCGAGCTATCCCTGCAGTTAGCGAGTGTAGACTGTGGTGGTTAACGCGATGCTCCACAGATCTGGTTGCGTGGTCGCAGTCACACTGGCTTGTATTTGTAATTAAATCACGTTATTTGACTTTCACTTGAACTGTCTTGATGTTGTTGTTGACGGACCGTTCTCTCCACAGCTCAGATTTGTAACCAACCAAAAAACTCAAAAAACGTTATTGTTGCTGATTTGCTGTTCTTATGTCGTTGCTGAAATGCATTGTCTCTACAGCTCTGTGCAGCACTTTGTGACCCTCGAGTGAAAAGCGCTCAAGAAGTGCAATTATTGTAATGATGTAGGTTTTCACGGCTCGATGCATGATGATTGCTTCGAAAAGCTGCTCTCTCGGGACAGCCGCGTCGATGGCTCTCTCTCCTCTCCTCGCGACGTTTCGCCTGAGGATGCCTCCAACGTGTGAGGCGAAACGTCGCGAGGAGAGGAGAGAGAGCCATCGACGCGGCTGTCCCGAGAGAGCAGCTTTTCGAAGCAATCATCAGTGCAATTATTATTTACTGGAAAGTATCACAGAGCAATGAGGCTTAAATGTTAAGAGGGAACCGTTTTCCATCCAGATTACAACTCGCTAAGATATAATCGAATGCGTTTGCTGTTTTTGGAAGTCAAATCTGTGTTGCGTACTTAGCACTGACGCCTGTGGAGTCGGCGCCGTACAGAGGCAGATTAACATTTGCTGAGGGTACGCAAAGCACTTTCATTTGCACTCCTTTATTTCATGTAATTTAGCATGGCGTGAATACTCGGTGTTATTCAATCCGTTGAAAGCATTTCAGAACGGTGCGCCCGTTTCAACGCACGTGAAAGAGAAATAAATGACCACTTTCAAACTGGATATGGCTTTGCTTTTTACAGGGATGGACACGAAGAGGAACATTTGGGTTTCATTTCGCTTGGGTGATTGTTGCGCCTTCACAGCTACGTTTGTAATAAAAATAACGAGGAGCAACTTACGTAACGGAAAATACTAATATTAGGTGTCACTGAGTTAATGTGTCTTTGTGTCAAATTACATTTTTAATTTGCGAATCTTGCAGCAAAGAGCTATAATATGTCATAATTGCCATCACCTTAATTGCATCAGAGTTGACATTTGAAGATGCGGTATGAATTATTATTGTTTGTGTGGCCACCCTGCCTTGTCACTGTTGTCACAAATTTATCCTCCATCTTAATGTTGGATCTGTACTCGATGTGGCTAAAATGCCAGCTCTTGAGAATGAAAAACACCGTTTTGACTGTCATGCATTGTACATCACTAGCACAGTGGGCATAATGTTCTGCATTCACCGGCGTGAAACATAGATTGCTGGGCGTTTTTCTTTACATTGTAAAATCTTTGGAACAAAACCCGCGCCGAATGTTTAATCAGCAGAACTGGTTGACATTTTGACTTATTAAATGACTTGAATTAAAAGCAAATTTAGCTATTTGTGCAATTGTATTAGCCCTTGTGTTATTATGTAACTCAATCTACATCTGTGTTGTGCTAGTGAGATCAATGAGCTTTGGAACACGAGGTCTTATAATTCTAAAAAATAAAACATACTCCCTAGACAATGAGACAATGACCGTAATTATTTTTCTATTCATACAACCTTGAAGAGCATCACTGGAAGGTATTTCAGAGGTAGCTCTGTGATATCTGCTTCCATAGCCCATTCTCGAACTCAAACAGGCAAGCACCGACGGATCTGCATGGGCACTTTGTCTCACGACAGTGTACAATTGGGGCAGTAGAAAGCATTTTCACCCATGTACTGAAGTATGTCCGCATACAGTGCTGTGCTGATGGGTGACGGAGCCTTCTCGCGCACTGCTCCCGGACTCGGGAACGCCCTTCTATTGGAGATTCGGTCAGCCGAGTCCCCTGGGCATCTTTAAATCCCGTCTCAAGCCTCACTCGTTCAGTAAGGCATTGAAGTCCTCGAGCGAGGACTGTTGATGCTGCTCTCTGCTGTGTGCTTGCATGATGGCTCGCTGTCGACCTGCGCCTGCTCAGGAACACTGATCACTTTGTTAATTTGTTTAGCAAATATTTTTGTCTCTTGTTTTTATGTCCTCTAATTTATAGCTATTTTACTTTTAATTAATCTACTGATATTGTTGTTGACATGCTATTCTCTCCACGGCTCACATTTGTAACATAACAAAAACAGAACATGTTTTTGCTGTTGGTATGCCGTTCATATGTCGTTGTTGACATGCCGTTCTCACCGCAGCTCTGTGACGCACTTTGTGGCCCTTGGGTGAGAAGCGCTCTAGACGTGCAACTATTATTATTGCTGCCTTGTGCCAACGTTTGAGCTTGAAGTAAAAACCGACAGAGTTCTTGCCCTAAAATCTGAGACATGTTGACCAGCACGAGAGCAACTGAGCACACTGAAGACGTAACATGTGCCCCAGAGGATTGGCAAAGGGATGAAAACGGACGTGTTGTGTTAAGACTTGACCAACATATGCAAATGATATACTCTACCGCATTGCATAATTCAGTTTGTTTATCAAAAGCATATATATTCTCGGAATTTTTTAATACCATATATTTTCAGATTTATATTTGAAATACATAAAACGATAACTTGTTAGTTTCCGAGTCCCAGAGGAGCGTCTCTGTTGTGCGACATCTAATAAATCAAACGCGCAAGACAGCGCAGGGATAGTCAGTGGTTAAAGTGCAGCAGGTAACCTGCCAGCGGTTAGGGCAAAGGTGCAGCCCTGCAGTATCTGATGACAGTGCTGGTGGTCGGGTTTTAACTTGAGGGCGCTCCACAGAGGCGCCCAAGTGGGTAGTTGGGCCTACTCTTCCACGCCGACCAGATGGCTTGAAGTCAGTGCTCCCACGTGTTACCCCACCACGTACGACAAGCTGCTACGTGACTCGCCTTGATGTGCTCGCTTTATACTGGTGGGTGGAAAGAGGTGGCAGACTTTGTAAGGGTGCGATGTTATCCTTATTAAGACTGTAGTGCCGAGATGTCCGTAGCGGCAGTCTCAGACTTGCTGGCTCCCCACGACCCTGCACACGATTACAAGTGCACTGCACTCACCCTGCACCAAGACAGAGCCCATTACCCCACGCAAGTGGTAGTGAATGAATTTCTCTTTTCATTAGATGTTCGTCTTTTACCAATTAACGGCCAAGTAGAGTTTGGCCTTGCGTTCCCTTCGTGCGAGTAAGTCACGTACCTCTGTGTGGGATGCCAGCAGTTGTCCTGTGGAACTACTCGCTCTTGTCATGGCAATGCAGGACTTATCTCTCACTGACTCATCTGTACGCGTTGGATGATCGTTTCCACACATTCGTTGTGAGTGGGAGCAGCGGTACTTCACATTTGTGTTTCTACACACTGCTTCAACGTGTAATTGTGTTAATTACGGTCGAAAGGTGTAATTTGTTCATTGTGTTGGATATCTACGCACACACACCTGTCCCATTGTTTTCTTAGTTTTAGTATGTCTTGTGTTCCTTGGAACGTATCCATTATCTCCCTTGGTGTAGGAGAGAATATCTTGCCCTGTAATCGCTTTACTTTCCCACTCAAGTCTCATCTCATCTCATTATCTGAAACCGCTTAATCCTATATAGGGTCATGGTGAGCCGGAGCCTATCCCGGAAACACAGGGCGTAAGGCAGGAATACACCCGACGACGGGACGCCGGTCCATCGCCGGGCATTGCGGGACAATTTTAGTCTGCGAGCCAATCAACCTATCCAGGAGCATGCTTTTGGACTGTGGGAGGAAACCGGAGTACCTGGCGAAAACCCACGCGGACACGGGGAGAGCATGCAAACTCCACACAGAAAGGCACCCGAGCCGAGAGACTCGAACCCGGGACCTTCTTGCTGTGAGGCGTCAGCGCTAACCACTGCGCCACCGCGCCGCCTACTCAAGTGATCTCATTATAAGTACTTCCGTAGGGTGCCATCGGCTTGGTAGTATTGGCACTTTTTATCTAATGCTATGTGACAATCGAGGTTCCCTTTGTGAGCGATCACACCAAGTGGTGAATAATGTGCGCGAGGTGCCACTACTTTATTTTGCTTTTAAATGCCATCCATCTGGGCTTGAACGCGTTTACTCATTATCTCCATCCGTCTGTTTTGTAGGAGTGTTGTGGGAAGGCATGACAACTCCAGTAAAGATGATCCATTGCAATTGAAACTTTTAGTGTGAAGCTGTATTGCTGTTAGTAACTTACCCTAATTAAATTCGTCCAGATTTATCAAAGAGCTGCTCATAACTGGATAACTCAAGGGTATAAAGGACTTTGCAAACATGCTGTAGTGTTATTCCTTCACACGTGCTCCTTAGCTTTCGTGTCACTGATTCAATATTTCTCAGACTTAAAGCACGTGTTGGGAAAATTGTCATCTGATCAGTGTGTGTGTACGCATTACTTTATCACTTTGTCAGTCAGTTGCTATTTAAGTTGGAAGGAATCATTGAGCTATGTGGCTCATTTTAACTATTGCCCAGTTGAGAAGGATGAGCAAAGTCAGCATATCTCAGGGTACCGGGGGTAATTTAGTCAGAAATTTTCGAACACTTGCTGTATGTCTTCACACCGTGGAAGGAAACCAGAGTACCTGGCAAAATACTCTATGTAGACACAGGGAAAACATGCCAACTCTCTGCACAGAAATGTATCTTAACCGGGAATCGAACCCAGCTGATCTTGCTACGAGGCAGCAGCGCTACTCACTGAGTCATCGTGTCGTTTTGGCGAGTGTATAGTTCCCAAAGTTTTCCTGCATCCACGTAGCACAGCAACAGGATCCACGCACACTGTTATGGTCTGATGTAGAGGACAATCATTTTTTATTGATGCGCCACCTACCTTTGTTTCTGTCATCTGCATCATTGTTAGTGGAATTTAGCAGTTGTCCTTGGCAATAAGCTATGTCATTTTAAAATTCATTGCTAACATTGTACAATTCAATTACACTACACAACTGCTTTCTAAATTACTTTTCCACAGTGGCCAACTCAGTGAAATTAATTCACGTGTGCTATATTGCAGTTCTTTGCACGTTAACATCATCATGCCAACGATGAAATTCAGAATAGTATTATTGAATTTTTTTTTTATTACATATTGATATGACTACGCTTCGAGTGTGCACCTAAAAGTGTTCCTTATTGGGTTACTTAAGCCTTGCTACTCACCTTGACCACATCAGGATTTTGGTAACAGTCATAAGAGTGAGGACATTTGTCACACGCCTGCACCCAAGATCCGAGGAGCAACTGCGTTCTTGACATCGAACTCTCTCGCTAAAAGAATACGAGCATCGCATTGCGTTAGTTTGTTTTAGTGCTTACGGCACGTGTGTGTTTGTGTTAAAGAGCACCATGCATGTGTTGTTCCATTCTTGAGTATAGCGAGATGTTGATGAGCTAGGGAAATAATCTTCATCCTTGTACAAGTTGGTGTTGTGAGTTTGCTTATTAGTGCAATTTTAAATGTTACAATCACTTTGGTGATTATGGTTAGAGTTTAATTTTTGCAGAGCTTGCTGCGGTGAGTTTATCTCCCCTCTTATTTTATGCAGTGTTACGTTGGTCTTCTTGGACGTAAGCTGTGTCACAGGAGTCCCGCATCTAGAGTTTGCAAGCTCACTGGGTACCTTCTGCTGTGTTCATAAACATCAGTCTATCTGTCTGGCATTTGGCAGCAATCTATTCGGAAGCTAAATTATCAACATCGAGTTCCGCTAGCCATGTCAATCATCGGGCTTTGAGAAATAGTTGGTTTAGTTTTGCTCTTCCTCTGTTTAAGAGAACGCTGAATACAGTGATTTCCTGCACTGTCCAGAGTTCAGGCTGCACAGTTGCATTCACGCCACTGCGGCTTGTCTTTAAGTTTATGCAGCCATCATGGGCATGTTTGAAGGACTTCTTCTGCCAAAGAAAGAGCCCTGCATTCTACCAAGGAGTGGCGTACCTACCAGTTGTTAGTTTAGTATTGTTCGGGCTAAGACGTGTATGTGCTGTTGTGTTGGTTGGTGATGCCATATACATTTCTAAACACAAGGACTCGTCACAAAATCATTGGCAAACTGCCAGATAAGTGTCCATTTTTGTACCACCGCATGAGCAAGTTTTACGGTCTGTTTTTGATGTTTTGTTAACGAATCTCAGCACTTACCTCTAATTGAACCTCCGTTATTGTTCCAGTTCGTATGCAACTGCTCATTGTCGAGCCTGCACGACTGTTTACCGAGTAATAGGCTGAGTTTCAAGGCTGTCAGCAAGTGGAAGTAGACAAATACATTAAAAAATGCAATTATTTTATACGGTTCTTTGTTTTAATTATCTATGCAAACTGTGCACCACAAACAAACTTGTAACAAACAAAGCTCATGTTTGTTGTAAAAAAATATATAATAGCGATATTCCATATACCGTATGATATCTGTTCTTGGTAATGAAATCTCCCGGCGATGGACTGGCGTCCCATCGTCGGTATATCCTTGCCTTGCGCCCTGTGTCTGCCGGGATAGGCTCCGGCTTCACCGTGACCCTGTATAGGACCAAGCAGTTTCAGACAATGAGATGAGAATGAAATCTCCTTTGCGTTTGTTCATTTTACAGTTTTGTTTATTTACTCTTCGATAAGTATACCGCAGGTTATTCGTAACACAGATTTCTTCAAATTCATCATGCAGCCATGTAGTGTGGATAACTTAGCCAGCTGACTTATTTGTGTGATTAAACAGTTATTGGACCAGTTATTAAGTGCATTGTCGTAGCTTTCTCTTATGGATAATGTTTAGTTCCACATTCACAATAGTTAAAATGTAAACGTTATGAAGCAATGCATCTTACTGAAGCAAGCAACGTGGTGGTGGTGGTAGTGGTGGTGTCGATGTGACAATTATATACGTGTTCATGCAGACCCACTGCTGATGAACGCCTACAGACTGTGGGGCGCTATTTGAAGGCGTGGAGCTTATTTGTGAGAGCATAGGAAGGCATTAGAGTCATTAACTTTGATGAACATCTCTTAGTCGCCTACAACGTAACTGCTCAGCAGCCTATAGCGACCCGTTGTGCATGGCGCTCACGGATCTAAGCAACTACCGAGGCTCAGTCCCAGTCAGCATCCGAGACCGGGTGATTTGTTCATAAGCGATGTGGTGTCGACTGCTGTCAAATACACGCGGGGTGCAGAATGGCTGGGATGCGAGTGAGTGATGTTCGTGTCTGATTATATTTCATCAGCAGCCATGATCCATACACTTCTGGATGAAGGCCTTCCAAAGTCCTTGTCAACCCTCTTCTGCAACGAAGCTGATCTCGTTGGTCCATTTCGGCAAAAGCCATCCTCTCATTGATCTATGTATTCACCAAATCGTAAGATCCCTCGGTGTATGTGCGTAGAGGCTGCTGTGTGTGTGTGTGTGTTGGCGGCGGCCGCGGCGGTGTTGTTGGCGCGTTACACTGCTAACGAACAAATCCAAGTTAGGTTCCCTGCCACAATTAACAACTGGCCCGGAACCTTCCATAAATTGACTCTGTCACATTGAATGCCTGGTGCCCAGATGGGAACTGTGAAATTTTCCACAGGTATTTTTAGTTTTGTGTAAATGTAACATTCGCTTCGGATTGCAGCCATTGACCATTTTTCGTATGTAGATTTTAACAATTAATATTTCTATTCATAATTGCTTGCTTTTGGGTTATAGAATTTAGAGATAATGTAAAAAGGATATACTTGCATGGTTGATCTCAATAGAAACTACTTGTAAGCTATTTACCTTATTCACGAAAGATAATTAATTTCCATAGCCGTTCTTTCAGGACAGCCGTATCGAGCGCTATCGCTCTCTCCTTCGTGACGTTTCGCCTCCCATGCCGGAGGCAGCTTCAGGCGTTTTGACGAAACGTCGCGACGGACAGGGGGGAACACTCGAAACGGCTGTCCCAAAGGAACTGCTGTGAAAAGCAACTCCCATACAAAAAAAAACATGAAAACCTACGTAACTACAGATTAATGAATATTACAATGAAAATAAATCCACGGTTACATACGACAGCAATCGCTTCCAAAGATACAACAAGATGCTTAAATTACTGGGGTAAATTTATTTTTTATTTTTTTGGAATTCTGTATCATTGATGCTCCTGGCACATTGTTAAATAACAAAAAAAGAGTCAGCAGCAACTAATTTTTTTCATGTATTTGTGTACAAACAATTCTAATTAATCTACTAATGTAGGTTTTCACATCTCGAGGTATTGATTGCTTTCCAAAGCTGTTCTTTCAGGGCAGCCGTGTCGAACGCTCCTGCTCTCTCCTTCGCAAAGTTTTGCCCCCCACCGTTGCAGGCATCCTCAGGCCTGAGGATGTTGGCATCGCCCCAGGCCTGGGTCATTACAAAGGACACAGACGGAGCGCTCGACACGGCTACCTCGAAAGCACAGCTTTGGAAAGAAATTCTCATGCACTGAACCGTGACAATATACAACATACATCTGAGAGATGTCCATCAGATGACTAGGGTGATGACATCCACTCGTGTTTCAGTGCAAGATGAATTACTACATACTGGAATTGTGAGAAAATAGCGACCACTTGAAGAGATCTCCATCGAGCAGTGGATAGATCATGGCTGCTGATAATCATCACGACTCTTCCATCGATAAACAGTTTTAATTAAATTGCCAGTCGTGGCGCTATGTGTTTTTGTGGTTTAAATCCCAGTGAGCGTGCAATCCGAGATTTTATTTTGTTTTTTTAACGTTGGCAAGTAGCTGAAGAATTTCTGCTAAAAAGTGGGTTCTTGTTTGTGTTTTGTGGCAGGCCTGTTTCCGGTGCTGCCCCCACCTGCAGCACCACCACCTGCATCAATTTCACAACTCGTCCCTGCGGTGCCAGGAATGGGTCCTGCTGCTGCTGCTGCTGCTGCTGCAGCAAGCGCCACCGCGGCGGCCACCACATCCCCTTCGGCTCAGGCGTCGGCCGCCGCCGCCGCCGCCGCAACTCCTAACCCCACCGACCCTTGTCCCGTGTCCATCGCCGACATGACGTCGGCGCTGCCCCAGACGCCGGCCGAGCAGGCCCTGTACTCGCTGACCGGCAGGAAGAGCATGCAGGGTCCCGGCGGCAGCAGCAGCGAGAAGGTGCGGCGCATCCTGGACAGCGTGACGGACGCGCTGGCGTGGCACATGGCGCAGTCGGACATCCCCGTGATGGAGCGGCCGCGTCGCCTCGTCTGCCTCCTGCTGCTGCTGTCGCACATCCGCTTCATCGGGTAAGCGAGGCGCACGCGGTCGCCACTCCGCTCCGGTGTCACTTGCGAAATGAAACGGCAAACGTCTCGTCACTGCGTTGGCAAAGCGCTGACCCACACTGACCAGCAAGGCGAGGTTATAGCAAAATAATGTGAACAACCCCCACCCCCCCCCCGAATAACCAGCACCTCTGTCCAGCAGTAGATTGACAATGGCCTCTTTGTTTACCGTGACAAATTGCTACATAGGTTATTACAAATTTCCTTAGATATCAGCAGCTCACCAGCATTTTATGAGCAGGCCAAACTCTGCTTATGAGTTTTGGCTAAGCAGAAATCAATCTAGAGCTTCGCCTTCTTTGTAAGTGTTTTGTTTTTCTTGAAGACGTTGGTTCTAAAGGCTCCTGGTCTGATGGACGAGATGAATGCTATTTTAATGTTGGTAGCATTGAGCCTTCTGCCCGTGACGCAGACATGGCTTATGGATAATTTGCTTTGCAGCTGAAATGTTTGGCAATGTAAAGTGCAAATACAAGTCTGTGGATGACTGGCAGTTGCCCACCCCACAATTTAATCCCGGTCGCACGTTGTTCAAATTATAAATACTTTGCAATTGTATCGCATGTTTTTCTTTTATTTGGCATCTGTATAACACGGTTCCATTTTTTCGATTTGTAAATGTGAACCGTGATTGCTGCCGTTTGTTTCAGCAGCTAATGTGGCGTGACACTCGTAGTAAGGGCACACCATTTTGTGCCGTTCTTCTATCATTATGCATTTAATGAGAATAATTCTAGAAAAGTAGCACACTCTGAAATTGTTGTTGTGATTTAGAATCTATTACATAGCACACTTAAGTGGCTCAGTTACACCTCGATTCTTGTGTGGTGTAGAGGCAAGATCCAAGGGCCTGTGGGGCTCGATCAAGTGGAGGCCAGCCCAGGTATTACTCTCCATAATAAATGGCTCAGTTGCATGGAACAGCTAAGCCTTGGCCAGGCTATATGCGTCCGTGCGTGCAAATATAAATAAATATCCACGTTAGAGACATCAAATTGACTTAAACGTGGACTTGGCACATCGCTAGAAGGGTTAATAGCCAGTGGTCGGGTCTAATGATGGAGTGACAGAGCAAAGTAAACCACACCCGTGAGGAGGTCCACTGCGGAGATGGAGTGATGAAATGAGCCCGTGTGCACCAGCAGGCTAGCCGCGTGTGTCGCAGGACGGTGCAGCGGGCGGTGGTTCGGGTGTGCCTTCATTCAGCAGTGCATAGATCACGGCTGGTCGTGGTGATGTTGAGAAAACGGAAGCCGGTATGGCGCTGAGCCATCAACTGATGAGTACGCCTTTGTCGACATAGTCGGAGTGTGTTTTGAAAATAAAAAGCGTAAGCTTCCAGTGCTTTACGATACCCAAGATGCAATGGTATCACAGCCATTGTGCAACACGGTCCCATTTATACGATTTGTAAATGTGAACCGCGATTGCTGCCGTTTGTTATGGCAACTAATGTGGCGAAAGTGGACGTTTGCCGATGTGCAACACGCAGTTTTCTTTTTTACTAGTTGCAATTTCTCCGTGGCAAAATTTTAAAACAGTTTCACGATGGCTCTTTAGCTGATGTCTGCATTTCCATTTTGCAGGCTGTTATCCCCTCTGAGCAATCTCATTGCCCACCTCCAAATGTGGCGTTTTCAGCAATGGGAGATGACAAGTGATTATCCCATCGTGGCACTTGCTACAGGCATACCTTGTGTTTGCCAAAGTTGAAACACAAATACCTATCCTGGGGGCACTTCCTGCTGCAGTACTCTCGAGTAGATGTGTTTTTTTAAATACACGTGTACTTTGTAGAAGTGTGCAGACTACGTGCTGCTGTTTATTAGAGAGGCACAAGCTTGCACTCA
>JAZEWT010000018.1:822395-842183 GCA_036362905.1 Mordacia mordax
CTTCGTGCCGTGGGTTAATGTTGGGGCAGGACGCTTTGCTCGAAGGGATGATGGACACGAGTTGGGACCAGACGGTGGTTGCAGGTAGAGGAGAGTACGTGCTGGAGAGTCCGCGCACTCTGGAGATGCAGTGGTAAGGCCAGCTCGTGTGTGGGACTTACGACGGATTGTTGCGTTGCACGGCTCCTAACGTGCGTGGCAAGTCAGTCAGTAGCAGTACCCGCTTAATCCTGGGCAGGGTTGTAGGGGGCTGGAGCCTGTCCTGGCAGACAGAGGCTGCAAGGCGGGGCTATACCCAGAATATGACGCCAGTATATCGCAGGGAACTTTTTTTGGGGGCGGTTTACTCAGCAGGCCAATTAACCTGGGTAACAGCGTGTCTTTGGACGGTGGCAATAAACCAGATTACCCGGCGGCAGCGTGATTCGCTGCGCCACAGCGTGGTAAGTGATAACTTAAAAATACCAACCACGAAAATAATGTTTCCGCGGGGTTTGTCCGTCAGTGTCAAGAGAAGTTCTGTGCAGGGAAAATGGGGTCCACTTTTAGCAGTTTGGCAAAAGTGGGTAGCCAATGTGGGTAGCATAAAATAGGATAAAAATAAACACATTTAAATTACACGCTTTTACCGCACTCAAAAGTAGAAAATACATTTTTTGAACACAATCAATTTATCTAGGGATACGGACTAAAAGCGGGTGGCCAAACACTGACATTATGTGACTTACGATAGACTGATAATACAGTGAGATTTACATTTTAATTATTTTTGTCATAAATACGTTGTTTTTCTAATGTTTTGTAAAAGGAACAACTATCAGTTATCACTTAATATCAGTCTGGTTTAAAGGTTTTCATTAAAGGAAAAGATTATTGTAGTCTTATATGGTCGGTGTTTGGCTACCTACTTTAAGTCTGTATCCCTAGATAGATTGAGTTTGCGTTCAAAAAATGTATTTTCTACTTTTGAGTGCGGTAAAAGTGGGTCATTTAAAATTTTTATTTTTATCCTATTTTACTCTCTACTTTTTTTTTAGTCTTAGCCATTTATTGTTTGCTGTATACTTGCAAACCAAGTCAAGCTCTTTGAATTGTTCATCAACAAAGCAGAATTCTTGCATCCAGCAATGTTTGATGGGCAAGAACCCGATTAATTTATAGAAAACGTTAAGAGGTGTAAAGTTGTGGACTGGTTCACCCCTAACTAAGCATTTCCCCCTACAGATGTAAAAATGTCGAGTCAGCTCAGTGTGTGTCTGGCATCAGGAAAATATCGCCCCCATCAGACTGAATTAATAGTAATTTGAAAGGATCGTTTCTATGGCGGGCCCAGGATCGGCTTGTTACCGTTCTTCAAGCTTTTCACGAGATTGCATTGTCATCCGAGTTATGTCTGCGTGCAAACTTTCAGCTCTCCATCTTTATTGGAAATGCTTTAATTTTGTGCTCAAATATTTTAACCGTTACACACATCTCCCAATGTAAGTTAAGTAAAAGTGGGTAAAAAGAGCAGCCGCCGTCCATCACTCAAAATGAACCAGAGCTCCTACTTCTAGACTGTGCCAGGATCTAAAGTGCGTCAACCCTAACGTGCTTGGCAGTGTAGGTGGGGGGGGGTGTGTGTGACTGAGAGATGTTTTCAACTTTGTAAAGTCTAGCGATAGGATCAAGAGTGACAGCTCCGTTACATAGGGCCCTGCCCTCATGAATATGCAGTAGTAGGGGGAATTGCATTAATTGTGGAGCTTGGGCCTTGGTGTGTGAGATAAAATGATGGCAAATCTTTTTGGAATCTGCCATGTGAAGCCACACTGGATTTGTCGTCAGCACGGCCGGTCAGGGAATCTGTATTGGGAGGTGAATTGTAATTCATAACTGATCACGACAAACGTTACGGATCAAGCTCTATACTCGCAGAAAAAAATATTTCTTAAAATAATCTTTCTGAATAAAATGAAGGTGTTAATGCTCACGGTAACTTCGATAGCGCTGTTTGTTGCCGACCGCTGGACATTTTCTGCGCCTTAGTGGGGCCAGTGCGTGGCGAATGTGTAAACTGATAAAAATAATAATTTTACTGCACGCTCCGTATTCATGGAACGAACTCACAATGCGGGGCTCTCCGTGATGTGGAGCGGTGGGGGTCAGACGCTGTAATATAACAATAACACAATTTATTGTCTGCCACAAATTCCACGCCGCCTCGTAATGGACGAGACAGGGATACAGAGGCGTCACGAGGAAACTGCAGAGAGGGGGCAGTCAGCCACGTGGTCAGCCGGCGCCAACCTGCCAGACACTGCTTTCCTGTGCATCATAACGCTGTCGGCCAATTATTTAAAGAATGTTTTTATAGTTGTGGCAGAAAATCGGAGAACCCGAAGGAAACCCACGCGGAATAGGGGAAGAACACAAAAACTCCACACAGAAAGGCACCCTAAGGTGGGAAAAGACCTGCCTCATGCAGGGCTTTCTCTCTGGGAGGTGCAGATGTTACCACTGTGCCAGCATTCATCTTGAGCTGGATTCTTGGCCATGGCCAATGTCGGTAGTGAGTGATATCTCCGGCATGTGTTATATTTCTGGCCGAGTAAAGTGATCTGGACTGATCGTTGCCCCTTCATTTGCCAACTGGTGGTGATCATGCTGGTGACGTATGGTCAGACTGTGCCTATCACCATGACTTGTCACAGGAAGGCCTTGATCTAGGAATGGATTAACACAGTGGCTATGTTCAGATGTTTGTTATCGGAAACGATACATTGCGTTGGGGACGGCACGGTGGCCCAGTGGGTAGCGCTGTCGCCTCACAGCAAGAAGGTCCCGGGTTCGCATCTTGGCTCGGATGCCGTTATGTGTGGAGTTTGCGAGTTCTCCCCGTGTCCACGTGAGTTTTTGCCGGGCACTCCGGTTTCCTCCCACAGTCCAAAAAAACATGCTGCTGCATAGGTTAATTGCCTTGCCCGCAGTGCCCGGTCATAGGCAGGCATCCCATCGTGGGTATGTCCCTGCCTTGCGCCCTGTGTCTGCCGGGATAGGCTCCGGCTCACCACGACCCTGTACAGGACTAAGCGGTTTCTGACTGAGATGAGATGAGACATTGCACTTCATTGTTTCGCATCTTTAAATGTCATTTCTTGGCAACACATAAAGTTTAATGGCGATAAATGAAAGCATATAGTATGAACATTATAATTGCAAACCTCTTTTGAACGTGTTTAAAGCACTTTGTCAACTAAGAACAAACCACGATATAAGCTCGGTTCTCGCCAGTGATTGAGTGGAAATTGACTGAAGCCACAGAAGTGCAGACAAACAATTGCAGAGGTCAATGAAATGTCATCCATCTGTACTTGTTGCCTGTTTATGCAGGAACACAAAATTACATTTAAAAAAAGGTAATAATTGCATTTCTAGAGCGCTTTTCACCTGAGGGTCACAAGGCGCTGCACAGTGCTGCGAAGAGAACGGCATGTCAACAACAACAACAACATAAGAACGCAAATCAGCAACAATAACATTTTTTGGGGGGTTTTTTTGTTACAAATACGAGCTATAGAAAGAACGGCACTTCAACAAACAAGACCATTGTGCTGTTGTACATGGCAGCATGATCAGTTGATATATTTTCTATTAAATGTTAACTATTCGGGGAGGTAATTAATAAATGCACTTATAATGTTATTCTGTATTGTACAAGTTGAATGCAATTTGCACCGGCGCATTCAGTCTTCAAGTGCATTGTTTTAATTCATGCACGGTGAAGTGATATGCTTGACACAAATCGATACAAAGATGGGTTTGAGGGCTGCTGTCGAGACGGTTGCACCAGTCGGATTGATGGAATTATTTTGAAAAGTAGGAAATATGTCTGCCATGAGCTGCAAATTTGTTTGGCTGATGTGACTTGCCTTGTATTGAAGCTGTTAGCACACGGTACAGAATTGTGAGGTCAGTGCTTTATGGCTGCAGAGTTAATATATTACTTGGTGACACCTGTAATCTAATGATTCATTCCTCTCGTGAGAAAAGGAGAGTAATGTATGCACCAACATAAAATCCAAGCAAGTTCTCTATGTTTAGGGAAGTGTCAATCATTGCTGCTTTGTATTTGTGGGTCTGAATAAGTGGCGGCAGTCTAAGAAGTGATGTGCCACTCATTTTGTCATGGTAGTGTTTTGTTTATTTTGCAGACTTGAACAATTTCACATGCTGCATACAAATTTACTCTCAATGCAATTATGACACCGACACATTCATGGCTTATTGGTGTGAAAAATTGGAAACCAAGTTCAAAGTCTCTGAACCTTGCATTCATAGGCAAAAGCAGTCTATTAAAATGCGATGGTGTTTAATTCTTTTTACTCTATTTAATCGTTTTGTAACGTAATGTAAATTGATTCTTTCGTAATTGTCGGCTCTCAATTTCTCAGGTTAATTGTCGAGTTTTTAAAAAAATTATCAGGCGGCTTTCTTCTTGAATGTTCGTTTTGAAAATTAATATTTGTTTTGAGGGGGATTAACTTTAAAAGCAGGCATTACGTTGTGGTATTCATGAGATCTCATGAGAATCGTGATTAATGGAACACACAGTCCTTAGCATGACTTCCATCCAACTCTCCGAGTTAATCCCCCAACGCAACTAATATTTTATTAATACAAAACATGAAAATAAATATACGGCAACTGTCCACGTTTAAAAATCTAGAACGTTTAATTCGCAACACTGCATTGGCGTTGGTGCACTGGCACATAATTTAAAATAACACAGCACATTCGTCAATAATGCTGCTCGCCTTAGCAAAATGATTTAAGAGGCAACGTTGCTAGCAAAAAAGGTCAAAGAGTTAAAGTTTTGAAATTTATTTTTTTATTTCAAGAGCCACGTGCCAAACCGTGCATGTGTGCACCGAAAATATTATTCAGTGTAATAAAATATTGTCACCAAAACCTTTTGGTTTGAAAAACATAATTAAGCAAGTGCATGTGAAACCATTGACATGTTATCGATACATCTGGAATGTCGAGACTTTATAACAAAATGTGTGGTGTGCAGCTCCGTAACTGAACAATTGTGTGAACTGCAATGTGTGGCGCGCTGGCCTCAGTGAGTCATGCTACCGACTCACACCCAGAAGGAGCCGGGTTCGTTTCCCGACTTGGGTGCCTTTCTGTGTAGCGTTTGCATGCTCTTCCTGTGCTCGTTGTGCGTTTTCGCCAGGTACTCTGGGTTCCTCCCACAGTCCAAAGACACGCTGCCTAGGCTTTTTTGCCCTGACTAAATTTCCTCCAGTGGCCTGAGATGTTGTAACCTACTTACCCTTCCCTGCTGGATAACTGTAACACGAGCTACACAGCTCAACGGTTCCTTACAGCCTAAGCAAAAACTGACTGACTTAAATTTAAAAACAATTGCATGAAGGCAAATCAAGCCTAAATTGGTTAATAAAGTGAGAACTTGGAGACCCAGATGCGTCTCATTTTGCAATCTTCGGTGACCAAAGTGACAAGAGAAAAGCAAAAAAACACAGCAATGTGCCGCCGATGATTGCTTCGAGAAGCTGCTCTCTCGAGACAGCCGCCGTCGATCGCTCCCCCTCTCTCCCCACCGTGACGTTTCGCCCTCGCACGTTGGAGGCATCCTCGGGCGCTTGAGGACGCCTCGAACGTGCGAGGCGCGATCGACGCGGCCGTCCCGAGGGAGCAGCAGCAGTCATCACGCATCGAGCCGTGAAAACCTGCATCGTTCCAGTGTTGATGATGGTTGTTCAGCTCCTTACGCTTTAACAATCCTCTGCTTTGCCTCTCTTTGTCCACCCCGTGTCGTGCAGCAACAAAGGAATCCATCATTTGTACAATGTCAAGCGCAAGAACTTGGTGCCGCTGTACGACCTGCTTCTCGAGATGCTGGACGCAAATGTGCTGAGCGAGCACAGCGCGTGCGCCAAGACATCCCAGGCAACCGGCGCCCAAGACACCGGTGGCGGCGGCGGCGGCGGTGGCGATGGCGGCCAGTGCAAGGCTGCGGAGAGCACGCGCATCTCAGAAAAGTCCGCCGCTTTGCAGTCGAGCGACGAACCGCCGTCGGCCAAAATTCGGATGACGATGGGCAGCGAGCAGCCCTTTGATGTCTTGGGTTGACCGAGTGAGGCACAGATCCACGTGTGCAATGCTGCGTGAAAACACTACACTCACACCATTTTGTATCCAATATCAATCGTCACCGTGGGTTTTTTGTTTCGTTCGTTTTGCTCCGAATCGTGGCCGAGAATTACAGGTTTCCACCTTCTCGACTTGTCAGTATCTGATTGAAGAGAAAGGTCCGATCAAGGTACGCAATGATGGTGGCAAGATCAAGAGGTGGGGCAAACGTTTGTGGGTGGTCCGAACGCTCGTGAAGGACTCGTGGTTATTTAAAATTACACGTTGTTGTTTTTCTCCTCGGATGAAAACATTTTAATTGCATTTGCAAAATGGGGCATTTGTGAGATCTATTTAATTGGTGTAGTCTTTGTTCCATGCCGATTGTTGTAAACGTAGTTGATGGTGCGTAACATTTATATGTTGGGAGAATATCGTGCCCCAACGCGTATATGCACACCTTGTTGATTAATTGCACACTGTTTTTTTTTTTGACTAATCGTGTAGCTCAGGGTTGCTCAGCCAGATAACGTGGCATTCTGTATGAAGCGTTTCGGACTGGGAAACCCAATAACACACGCATGTGCGTTAGAGCCTTGACGATCTGGATCTTAAATTCCCAGGTGCGTTAAAACATCCCGATATCTGTACTGTCAATCGAATTGTCAAATAAATAAATAGCCAGCATGTACGCGTACTAAGTCATTAACCAACTGGCGAAAGCACTTAGGACTGGATATCTTGGTTTTCACTCTTTATTGGCCATACGCAATCACCTTGGGAGAGACACTGGGGATACTATGATTCCAAAGTTTTAGCCAATGCATGTTGTGCAAATTGATTCGCATCCATTGTATGTACCCATATTGGGTACGTGAAAAAACCAACCTCGAGCGTCACAGTGGCCAGATTTGGAACATTTATATAACAGGCTGTGAGCTTGCAAAACCTGGCATCTTTCGAGTCCATCTATTACTACCATTGGGATTTTTTGAGGCTGTGTTTTTTTAATTGTGTGTGTGTGTGTGTATACCTGCACACAAATGTATATTTGTAATCCTGTCTCAAGGTTGTGGGCTAGTATATTTAAAAATATATATTGACGGTAACCATCAGAGGTTGTTCTTTCTAAAAAAAAATAATTTTTTAAATAAGGCTAATAAAAAATGTTGAAAAAAATGAATCACTAAATTGGGCAGTTGGTCACTGCTCAAGACTCAAGATGTGGATGTTTCTCAAGGGTCTCCTCATTCAGTGCACTCTGCTGCTTACACGCTGGATATATGACAATAGTGGCACTCGCAATGCAAGTCGGCGCATGCGGGGGAGAAACTGCGGCCGTTGTGGGGAGTGGTTGCCAACTTGTTTTATTTTTTCTGAAAAGTTTCGCCGTCTGCTCCGTCGGTCCTCGTCGAGTGACCCAGACACCGAGCACACAGTGCGTCGATAAATTGACACCGCCGATGATACAAACGCCGCTCTGCGTTTAGTCTCGATGCCAACTAATGAGAGAGAAAGACTGCGTGCGTGCGCGCGCGTGAAGGTTGGAAGTGCGGGGGGCCTTGACGGCGTTTTTGTTTCAATTGGAAAAGGAAGATGGCACTCAGGAAAAAAAGGACTGAAACGACGAAGCACAATCGCTGCACTGGTCCTGAAATCAAATGAAACAACGGCGGCTCCCGCTGCGCGTGGAACCGTGCGAGGACCGATCCGTGCGAGGGCCGATTCGTACGGACGAACGAGCGGTTTGACGCCACGCACGCAGAATGGACAGTTTTGGACAAAGGTGTTTTCTGCGAGTTGGAAACCGCTGCTAGCTTAGTTGCGGGTTGTTAACGTTTCGCTGCTCTTAGGCTTAAGTACGTGTCGCTTTTTATTTTAAAGAATGCTGTTCCTAGCACAATTTGCCAAAGCAATGGTTAGCGTTGCGAATTGAGGATGGTGGCTGCTAAGGTGCATTATGATGTACGTCACCCCAGCCCCGTGCTCCGCACGGCAATTATTTCAACATTCCATGGCATTTCCATTCAGTGAAGGCACATATCGGTTATGTATTGGTGTGACCTTATGGTTCCAATTCACTTCACTGCGTAGGGGTGGCGTACTTTTACAACATGAACGCAGATTAATGTATGTTGTCGTTGTTGTAGCCGTTGTCATTATTGTTGTTCTTAAACTGTCGATTACAATCAAAATTTACGTACGTGTATAAGTAAAAAAAAACGGAGCTGTGGTTGGTTTGACTTGATGGTAAAGGGGGCATTATTTCTAAAGGAACTGTTTAGTAAACCTGTGACACTCCGAATGGTGTTTTTCTGATGAGCCATGGCATTTGTAGCGTAGCTATTGGCCTGTCGAATGTAATAAGACATTTTTTTGCCAGTGCATTTTCGGCTGCTGTGCATTGATAAACACTGTTTTCATACACCTGCTACCGTAACTTTGTTTCTTGCAAATTTTCGTTAGGTTTTTAAGAAGAACGAACTGCACTCATATGAACAACAATTGTCATTGGCAAAGCTGCATGTACCGGTGTTCATGCGGCGTGGCATGCATTGGAGCATTAATAGGGCCAGTGTGGACTGGCACTTATAGCTTTAAACGTTGCCGTTTTTGTTTGGGAGCTGCACTGACATGCAGAGGGATCTCACCCCAGTAAAAGCCTGCAGAGTGAGTCGAAAGTGGAATTTTACACGTTTTCACGTGGCAGGTTTGAAACAGAGGCAACGGAATAGCGCGTGCATACTAATTATATGCAATGTTAACACGCAGTTTAGGAGCTAATGATAATTGTACTGCAGGACAACTTAGCGCACCTTAGTGGAGCCTGGTGGCAGATCAAAATGTTGCGTAGTGCAAATTCGTGCGCATTAACGAGGGTGCATCGCTGGCTTCGTAGATCCATAGCAAAACGTTTAGTCTCCTGTCGCATGGGCACTGGGTATAAAAGCCGCCTTTGGCACGTGTAAAAAAAGGTCTTTGCGAATGCCGACTGTGCCAGTAGTGGGCCATCTAGCCTGGATTACGTTATGGGTGGCCACACATTTGTAAGTAAACAAAGCAATGTTGAACCAAGGAGGAAGCAAAGCCAGTAAAACAACCGTTTAGAGTTCATTAAACGGGGTATTTTTTTTATTTTACGTCTAACAACCCATAGCTTTGTGTACCAATGTAACACCTTCACTACTTTTCGGCTATATTTGTAGGTGAATGAACCACACTCAGCAGCACGGTTCCTGCAAGTAACACGGTTGCTGCAGGTGAGAAGGATGGGTGTTGGTACACAAAGTAAAGGAGTTGGACGCGGGAAAAAGAGGGCATTGTGGTGGAGGAGAAGACTTGGCGGGACAGGGAAAAGGCATGCGATGGTTGTACAAAGAGGGTTCGTATGCTGTAATGAAATGCTGCCTTGTGACTTTTAATAGTCATTTTGTAAGCAGAATACTATGGGTGCATTACTGATACAGTGTATTTTTTTAGCCAATTAAATGTTCTGTGAGCCATGTGCCATATGATGGTAGTGTTCTTGTCTGTGTCGCTGTGGCTTCTAAGTAGCTTTTTTTCTTTTAAACTTGCACTATTTTATACTTGCTGTAGTGGTGTGATTTTTATTTTAACATCACGTTTTATTGTTTTTCGTTATGGTTTGCACTCTACGGATCAGGCCAAAAAAATAGACCGTTAAGTTCGTCTCCTTGGGATGTTTTGTTTTTAGAACAAAGATGAACATACTTTAAATTTGTAGTATAATATTACGGCACTAGTTTTATAATGGCATTGAAGTTAGATGGGACAAAGACATAAAATATGCTGAAATGTATAGATATTTACATTGAGTTCAATTCAAGAGAAAAATGTCCCCTTTAGCTTCTCGTGGAATTTTGAGCACTTGGTGAGTGAGTCAGTTAATTTACCAACATCTCTGCCGCAGTTCCCATCGAGTCACCTTGCGTTCTCATCCTGATCGTGTGTCGAGTGAGCACTATCGGTGCATAAAACGTTCCGCTTTGCCGAAGATCGACTTATTATTTTTGGTTAATAACATATATACCACCATAAATGCTTGCAGGCAATGGAAGTTGTCGGTGCTTGTGTGCGTGCGTAAAAGCCAATACCACCTGCTGTTCTGCAGATGCCCTCCGATACTGTGTTTAACTGTTGCTGAGCTTGATGGTGCAGAGTGTATGCAGTTCATGAGTAAAATAAAAGTAAACTAAATGCCACCATAATCGCTTGCTTCTGCCACTATGTTCAATTGTTTTTCTACTCCAGGTAAGGCCCCTTTTGAGCAGAAAGCACTTTGCTGTAGACGTATTTGTGTTATAAAATTGATCTTCATATATTGATCCATTTGGAACCAACACTATTTTGCACTCATTATTATTAGAAATCAATGTTATCCTTGGCTTTAAGAATATATTGCTATCGCAAATGTTGCAACGTGGATGGTAACGCATGAGTTGTCAGAAACACCATCTTAAATTATCCATTTTAACCCAATTCACACAAAAAGCCAGTGTGATTACATTTGTCGCCAGAGTAAGATGTTTGTTAAGAATTGCTAACGTTTAAACATCAATATCTCTCACAGGTCTAATAGTACGTTGAGATGTGTGACTTGATTGCAATGTAAGTCTTTGACGTTTTGAACGTTCTCATACGACTACAATGTCTGAAAAACATTCTACAGGTTATAAAGAAGATATTGAAACATTAAGCAGTGATCAGCCCGTGACAAATGAAATATCTGCAATCGACACCGCACCAAAATTAATTCCACGTTTACAGACACCATGAGCAGGTGCGTATGATTGAATTAATGTTCAGCTTAATTTGAATACCAAATAAAATGTCACTTGCTCGTGTAACATGTTTTCAAAAAGTGCAACGAAGCCTATTTCAATATTTAATATTTACTTGGGTGCCTTAGTAACGTTTCAAATACAAATCATTCTGATGAATTTGGAATTTGAAAGTTGCAGTTTGCATTAAACATTTCTACAAATTATGCTGGCTGTGTATAAGCATTATTGTAATTTCCAAATTTTATGTGGGCTTCGAATTTACTGGCGTCTTTTTTTCTGGCAATTAACCGCAGTATTGTCATTCAGCAAAATGCACCTGTCACATCATTGTGTACGTACAGCTTGTGCTTTATTCCGCCTGGAGAATAGAAGGTAAATTCCCAATGCCTCGAGCACACTTAGCCGTTGTACGTTTTGGCCAAGAGCGCTATATCCACTTTGCCCTCTGCACTTTATGTATTTTTGTAGTGGAAACTGTAATCTCTTCGCTGGGAGCCAGAAATATCCACCGTTGCGATGTATTTGTCATCTAGAAACGGTTGTGCAGCACGTTTGGTAGCAAACATTCAAGCGACAGCTATTTGTTGAGCTCACTTCTGTTGAGCTCACTTCTGTTGAGCTCACTTCTGTTGAGCTCACTTCTGTTGAGCTCACTTCTGTTGAGCTCACTTCTGTTGAGCTCACTTCTGTTGAGGTTCGTTGCACAATGCCCCTCATCTGCAGCCGGAAAAAGCTCATTGCGCGATGTTTCTGGGACGAGAGCGAGTCGTGACCGGGTGAATGGGATATTGCGATGAGTTTCACCTAAAGGCTGACGTTTGAAGTCTGTCGGCCAGGTTTTAAATCGGCAGACTTTGGGTTTTTTTTTGTAAATTGTGCCAAAATGGTTATGATTACAGCCTGGCATAAGGACAAAATTGTGTTATTTTGAACGGAAAGGTGTGTGTGTGTATTTTTTTACGAAAATTATGCGGTCTAACGGCAAGTTGTTGTTGAGATGTCACAATGCATTAACGTGAGTTTCAGGAAAGCAATTCGAGAAGAAACTGCTAAAAATTACAATGTTTACTTTAAAAAAATCCAACATGTTTTTCTCTAACAGTACAGCTCTGTAAACACTTTGGCTTGTGATCAGCACTTACGACACCCACTCAATGCTCTTTAAATATTTGTTGTCATTCTACTATGAATGGCACTTTGATTTTGACGACCGCGTTGCGATTACAAATTAAAAATGTATTCACAGCAGGTGACAACCAAAATACAGGCGCAGAGAGATGGCAGGTCATTGTGTAAAGGACAATGGGCTTCAGATATTTATTTTTTTATATCACGTGTAATAATCGTACAGTTTATAACGAATTCCATGTGTGGTCAGGGACGAGACGTACTGAGGAGCAGGGCACAGTCCCAAAGGTACAAAACGCAAAGCGGCCAGCAACAAACAGCACTGTGAGGCATACGAGCAGATATGTTGAGTTTAAAACGGGTTTTTAATAACAACGTAGCGGGGACAGACAACAGGAGGGCGATTAAGTCGATCAGTGCGAGGAAATAAGCAGAGAGATGTTTAAACTATGGGTACTTTTTGCCAGTGTACATATATAATAAGTATAAGTTTTTACCATTTCTGGCAAGTATACACGTGTTAAGATCTTAAAACACTAAAACAGACACTTTCCACAATGTGTCTATTTTGGTGTTTTAAGATCTTAACACGTGTAGACTTGCCAGAAATGGTAAAAGCTTGTTCTACTTATTACAGACAGAGAGATGTGTTCACTGACAACAGTGGTGGTGGCACGCGTCACTGCTGATTGTGATACATGGCTGCCCTTTGTTTAAGCGTGGGGTTGTAATGGCTAGACCACGGCTAAACCGTTACAACAGCCAGGTAAATTATATTCAAACAAAGGTATAATTCGCATACATCTAAAAATACACATCGTTATACGTACGTTATAATTTATCGGCGTGGCTTCACCGACGTAAAGTAAACTTAATTTTTTTTTTAAAGGCGGCATTCCAGCTGACTGCCGTTTGTGAAGACATCGATGTACACAGTGTATCGTCTAAACTGTTAAATCCCTTACGCAGGCAGCTTATATGGGAACATTTATGAACAATTGTATGTGACAATGAATTGGCGTCTATTGCTTACTATGCACCTATTGTCAGCATCATAACAAAACACTACGCCAAAAACCGCTGGACATAACGTTGATAAGTTCTGGGATTTATTAAAATCCACTGCAGCTACTGTGCAGGATTGCCTTGTGCAGCTCTCGCTGATGGGTTCTTGGATTGTAGCATTTGGCACATGAAGCGAAACGTCGGGCATTACGCTTAGCATTCCCATGCAGGAAGCGCATTATAAATATATATATGAAATTCAAAGCATTTTAATTAGAATTCACATTGTGTGCGGTACGGTCACATACATTGGCATGAAGAAGTTATTGGAGCTTGATTGACTTCAAACTGGTAAATTGTGGATAAGCATTATCATTCAGTAGCTTATTATCTCGTGGCTTGACACTGCTGTTCTCAAGAAATTGAGATCACATTGGACATAGATCGCCCAAGATGAAACGGACTTTTTTGTGCGTTTACAGCGATGTCACCTTCGTGTTATCGTGGATGGCGGGTTTATGTAGTACAGTGAAGCTCTTAATGAGTGGCAATGCAATTGGATAAAGGTTGATTAATGTTGGCATTAAAGAAAATTATCTGCCCCCACACATTGCCACCCGAATTATATTCTCACCATTTTCCAATACTAAGTATTTGTTTTTAGATTGGCACTAAGTACTTTTCAACTACACTCATTGAATATTCACATGGTATATGTATATGTGATTGGCTCAAAGGATTCTTACATGAACGCTTGGCACGAAGCGCCTCGCCTATGTAATTGCGGTATGCCTGCACCTGTATTTGCGATAATGTGTCAGTGTGTGCACTGTGTACTGCGGCATTTTAATGGGCAAACTGGTTTGGTGGGAATGCGCAGAGGCAGACGTTGATTGGTTGACAGTTCCACGACTGGCAGAATGGCACTCGTGTACAACGCCTGCACACGTGTCGTAGAGCCATCACGAATCACGAGATGTGTCGTCGTTTTAGCATCAACATTACTCGATAGCTTACAAATAAAAATAAAACATACAAGGCAATTGATTTGACGCAGACAGAGAAAGGTATACGTTTTATTCTTATGTTTCATTAAATAGGCTTTAGTAAAAAAAAAAATTCATTGCCAGAGCCGCACATTCAAATTGTTCATTTGCTTGTTTTGATTGAAAAGTGTGTGGCGTTTGTCGTGCTCTTGTATTCGTTTGTACGCTGTATTAAAGCCATCTCTGCACAATGCTCTTACTATCATCTCCTGCGCTAGGCCGTCAGTGCATATTTATTGTTCGAGGGAAATAGAGTGCAGAATCTTGTACTGTATTCATAATGATTTGTGAATTAAAGTTATCTGTTCTATGTGTGTGAGCCGAGTGTGTGTGGATCTTTCTCCCGAGCAATGTCAGTCTCTTTTTGTCGTCGCTTGCAGTGTGGGTTGACCTAAAAATATAGCGCAAAAGGGAGAACTATGGCACAGCGTGGTGGATCGACAATTATAATAATAATTTCATTTATAGAGCGTTTTTCACCCGAGGGTCACAAAATTACAACAGCAGAAAGTAGCCAGTGAGCTTGCAAGCTCTAAACGTGGGGTTCCTGTGACACAAACTTTTGAAAAGACCAACGCAACACCGCATACAAAGGGCAGATCAATTTACAGCAACAATGTCTGCAAAAATGAAGCTAACCATAATCATAAAAGTAATCAGTAACACTTAAGATTGCGTAAATAAACAAACTCACAACACCAGCTTGTACAAAGATGAAATCCCAACCAAAAACACGAAATGAACAACAGCACTCAACATTGCACAGTAATAAGTCAAAGAAGTAAAACAATGCAACAATTGCACGAGGGTTTCTTAATATAGCAAAACAAAAGGAGACATGTGCAAACCTTCAAAAAAGACCAATCAATTTCTGCAAACAGCTGAGCTAAATTTTTGATACTAATTGGGATGTAAGCTAATTGAACGATGGTCGTGACTAGCTTTAAGCTCGTGGCCATGTTCCAAAAGTGAGGGGCAGCCGAGCACTAGTGAGTGGATGAGAGGCCACTGTGCACAGGTGTGGTGGTGCTGGAGGAGCAGTGATGAGTGCACGAGAGGGCACTGAGCAGGGCAGAAAGAGAGAGGCGGCTTTCATGGAATAAAGCTAAACTTGAATTTTAATCAAAAGAAATATTTGCATATTACACACGCTAGAATAAATAAATACATCATAAGACTTTGGTGCACAGTGTTCTGTGTTTGACATTCACGAAATACCAGCGAATCCTTTTGCATTTTTTGAGATCGCGAAAACCTGGCTTGACTATCCAATGATCCACATCATATTTCCGACCCCGAAACGTAAACTAAACCAGCATTTTAATCAGATTGATTTTATTGCGGAGTCTGTTTTGGCAAGGGTATAACATTGGGTGCAGTTTGAAGGGAGGAAAAAGTGGTGGCGTTGCAACAACTTACGATTTATCTCTGTTTATTCGTGACGCCGTGTGATGTTCTCGCGAGAGAGCCTGCGAGCAGCCAATTTCGCTCGAATGCGACGACTGAAAGGATAAACCCCTGCTTCTCTGCCGAATAGTTGGCTTGACGCAATCACAAATCACCCCCACATCGGTTACTATAACCCAAGTACACGTGTAAATTCACATGCCTTTAATCATTCGACAACAATTAGACCGTTGCAATGTGAATCAATTTACACAAAAATACAGTCATTATTGTTTAATAAAACAAAATTATTACAAGACTGTTCTTAGTGTAACCGGTGGCTATGGTAATGAGTTGTACATATGCATGGTCGCACATATTAAAATGCTGGCGTTAGCATCGCACCCACACCCACGCAGAGGGAAGCACCCACACCTGCGGAAGCGTTCCTCAGTGTGCGTGAAGCATGATGGAGGTGAGAACGTTTGTTCCTCGAGCTCCGCACATATGTATAAAGTTATATACGTAGAGGTTGGTTACTAATGAGGTGTTTTGTACTATCTGCAGGGCTGTGGAGTTTTGATGTGGCTTCATATGTTGTTGGGTGTGTTTGAAGGTACGTGGTATTAAGCGGTTCGATTAAGATATTGTTATTTAGGAGAGGGGGGGGAATCTTTAGTGGGTTTTGGTGCGGAGTGCATGTGGCTGCACGCGGCGGCCATGTCAGGTGCGCGGTTGTTTAGCGAGAGTGTGCGTGAAGAGTGATGGAGGGCTGTGGAGTTTTGATGTGGCTTCGTGTGTTGGTGGGTGTGTTTGAAGAGTGAATAAATGTCATCATTTCGAAAGAAGATACGGGTGGAATGAAGTCCTTGCGGTGGGAAAAGAGTAATGAGTGTCCGCGAACCAGGAGCGGTGCGTGCGGAGCACGAGGGGGATTCACAAAGAACACAATGCAGAACTTTACCATCAGAATTACCCCCTCCTCCTCGCCACGTGTGCACTCACGTGTGCCGAGTTCACCTGGTGCCATCAGTGCTACTTTTGAAATAGTATTCGGAATTTTAAGTGTTTGAAAAATAACGGTATGTTTGTGTATTATCGGTCAGTTGGTGTATAGTGCTGTAGCCTCAGAGCAAGAAGCACCCGGGTTTGAGTCCCGGTTCGGGTGCCTTTTTGTGTGTTTGTGTGGATTTTCGTCGAGTACTCTGGTTTCCTCCCACCGTTCTGAGACACGCTGCTGCCTCGGTTAATTTGGAGTCCTGCGGTGCTGTTGGCAGTTTGGCCTCTATTTGAGGAAACCGTAGAAGGCAGTTTGTTTATTCTGCCACTTTAATCGGATATCTGGAGTGGCGGTATAACCACACTGTACACCACCATACACCTCAGCTGCCAGTACCGTGGCATTTATGCTTCAAGGTGGCCATATGCGTGGGATTTAAGAAATGTGCAGCATTGTTTCCAGAGATTCAATCGAACTTGAAACGTCAGGTATTATGAGTTCCTTTTTGCTGCTATCCATTACACCACTGGTAAATGGTGACTTTTTATTGTTCTCGAGATTTACATCGGGGAGGTCAAACAGTAGCCGGTCTGTTTACCAGGTCCTTTCATGTGATTACGCAATCCAAAAAAACCCCTCCTTTAACAACCCTTATATAAATAATTTACATTGCGACGTTGTACATGCCACTCGGTACGGAGAAGGTTGTGGGGGGGGGGTTTCGGTTATGGTTTATATTAAACAAAGCCCGATACAAATGCCAACTGAATATAAGCAGAAGTCACAACAGCAGTGGTCCTGGCTTCTGCATCGGTGAAACTCAACAACTTCACAGGCTGAGCTTTTGTTTATCCTGAATACCAAGCACGGCGTTACAATTGCGTCTTGCGGATACGTAGCAATGAATGCGTTTCGTGTTTTCTTATATATTCGAAAAGCATAAACCTTTACTGGGCCAACAACGGAAGGTGCAGGCACGTCTGTTTCTTTGTGGTTCTGATCATTATCGGCCATTCAGCCTCGAGACGGCGGTCATGGCGTGTTTAATATATTTAGGTGTCTAACTGCCACGCTTTTACTGGAGCCCGCTAGGCGCTCGTATTTTAACAAAGGCATAGACCCACATAGTCGACTGTTTGGCAACAGTAATTGCATGGTGGGAGGAAGAGGGGAGGAGGGAGAGAGCTTCACGAATTGAGTGGGGGGAGGGCGGATGGTTTCGTTCCATGCTGGTTGTGAGTCTTCATTAAAAACAATTTGTGAGGTTTGGCTGCCAGAGCTCTCCGCGTCGCGGACACCAGGGAGAGTGAATGACGGAGTGTCGGCTACAACAATGCCTCCGTGACTCAAACCCCTAAACTCGAGCGTATCACAGTTCCCGACCAAGTAAGTGGTGGTGTAGCTCGGTGGCCTGGACCCTGTGGTTTCCAATTGAGAAGGTCCATGAAGGTATTGAGGGCGGCGCGGTGGCGCAGCGGGTAGCGCTGCTGTCTCACAGCAAGAAGGAGCCCGGTTTAGTTCCCGGCTCGGGTGCCTCTCTGTGTGGGGGTTGCGTGTTCTCCCCGTGCCTACGTGGGATATTGCCGGGTACTCCGGTTTCCTCCAACCGTCCAAAGACCCGCTACTGCCTGGGTTATTGCTGTCAGTTTTCTGCGACGTACTGGCGTCAAATCCTGGGTATAGCCCCCCACCCCTCGCCCGCGATCCTGTACAGGATTACGCGCGTACTGATACTGGGCTGATGAGTGTATATTCTGTCCTGTCTACAAACGAGTGTCCCTCTCTCACTGACGCTGGAGAGAGGTCCGTGTAGACTGTAGACGGAGATTCATTGTTCGCTGAGATCGCGTGGAGGCCCCGGTGCGGAGTGTGCGGTGCCGGTACTTCTCACGGTGTTCAGAGCCAGGGGAATCATCTCGTTATAGCTGTCTCTGGGTTCGAAGGCAGGTTCCTCCAACTGTTTTAATATTTTTTGAAATTCATTACGATGTAGACACCTCTAATTATGATTGTCACCGAGTGGCTGAGTGAGCTGAGCGCCTATGGTTTACGGTTCGAAGCCAGCACGCTTCACGTTTAAATTTTTATTCATTCTAACAACTTCGCGTCGGGATTGCCACATAACCCACTGTGATAATAAACATAATAATAATACTAATTGCATTTATAGAGCGCTTTTCACACGAGGGTCACAAAGCGCTGCACAGAGCTGCGGAGAGAACGGCACGTCAACAACAAAG
Source organism: Mordacia mordax (assembly GCA_036362905.1). Classification (NCBI taxonomy): domain Eukaryota; kingdom Metazoa; phylum Chordata; class Hyperoartia; order Petromyzontiformes; family Petromyzontidae; genus Mordacia; species Mordacia mordax. Next base: position 841,147 of record JAZEWT010000018.1, read on the forward strand.
CATATCTGCCCATATTCTGTTTCGACACAGGCTTGTCCTCCTTCATGATAATCTTTATTTATATAGCGCCTATCCTATACCGCGGTTGAAAGCGCTTAAGAGAGTAAAATTTTAATAACGCAGGTACAATGTAAAGTTATGAAAATGAGTAGAGTTTGGATTTAAAATATCTCAAGAAAGGGAGTGCTTGTGACAGCCTTGGGCAGAATTCCATAATCGTGGGACTTGAGTACAATAAGGTGCCTCTCCCTTAATGTATCCACACACACACACATATAGATACAAGTACGTACATATATACATACAGACATGCATAGCAGGTTGCCTCTCCCTTCCTTTTAAGCCTAACCCTGGGAACACAGAGAAGAGCGCAACGGTCTGACCTAAATGAACACCGCTAAGGCAGCTCACAAGGAGAAAACTTCTCTTAAACAAGCTAAGAATGTTGTGAGCATCAAAATCCTAAAACCAATCCTGTGTGCTCGTGAGAGCCAATTGAGAGAGATGATGGGGTCTCTCCGGTTTTGCTAAGACCTGCAGAAGGTGCACCGCGCAGAAGGTGCAACCGTGATGGAGCTCGGCAAGTGGGTGCGATGCCTAGAACCTAACCCATCATCTACACCGCATGAGATGAAAGGACAAAGATATTTTCCAGCATCAGCAGTTAAAACAATCTAATTTAGTTCAGAATAAACAAAACACCAAAAACTTCTGACATTGCATATATAATGGAGTGTTTATATGTATATGTTTATAGCTGTATTTAATTATTCAAATTATGTACTATATTTATATAGTGCCTTTCACCAGAGGTTATCAAATTTTTTAAAAGCATACATTTTATCTGCACAACATGAAAGGCTTTCGTGTTATTTCTGCTTTGCTTCCCACTTATTGATGATTACTCTTTTGAAACTTTAACACTATTTCAGTTTTACATTTCCACTTTCACGCCATTACCATCAACCGTGTGCTACTCAGCCACTTACCAACACACTCACTCCTCCATCGTCACGGTTACAAGAACATGTTAGACG
>JAZEWT010000018.1:867645-887105 GCA_036362905.1 Mordacia mordax
AATGTCAGTAAAGTGTGCGTCCCTTTAACCATCACCGTGGGTGCGTGTAAGGCACCGTAGCCTGCCGTCCGGACATTTACCATGACGGCAGAGTGCCGGGAACGTCTCTTGACCAAGTCGACCTTGATCGTCAAGTCAGCGATGCCCTCCCAGTAGCCTCGTATTTTCCTGGCCAAAGCCTGCATCAATCCCGTACACACACACACACGCGCACACGCGCAGGCGGGCACGCACAAGCACAGAGTGGTTGGTGCCCCGGGAGGGAATCTGGACGTTTGCGCTGCGAGTTGCATCGGCTGCTGTCGACCCCAGAGGATTCCGGAGGATTTCTGACCGGGTCAGCGATCAGCTCTATCTGCTGATCCCAACCAGCGCTGTGTCTTCAGCCACCGCCCTTATTATCCGTTTGGTAGCCTCGGCGATTAGCGTTGAGCGGTGGCGCAGTGGTTAGCGCACTGCAACCTGGTGACAGAGATTTGAGTTCATCGTCCGCATCGTCAGTGGTGGGCGACATGTGAGCCACTCTTGAGCTGCCATTTCATAAAACCACACTGATCAGCATGGTGAAGTATGGCCAAACAACCCTTACAATCGACAATGGCATGGTATTGCCTTCTTTCAGCAGTGGATTGCCAAAGGGTTCATTTATCCATGTAAACACTTATTAGTTTTTTTATGGGATTAATGTGAAAAGTGCTGCTGCAGAGAGCTATTGTTATTTTTTTATTCATATAAAAAAAACGTGTCTATGTTGATATTATCCTTGGAATTATTCACTCATATACAATAAATCCCACAGACATAATTAACGAGAGCCGCTAACGGCGAGGAGCATCGTCAACCCGTTGCTCGCCGGAGCAGGAAGGCACGCGACTCCACGGAACCGCGAGTTTCGATTTCCACCAATCACACCGCGGATAAATGACGATGATTCTGCGCCGCGAGCCGCGCTCACGCCCGCGACACGGAGGCGGCGGCACGGAGGTTGCAGGCATGCGTGATGAACGGCGAACGTTATTTCGGGAGCGAGCAGAGTGAGCTGGTATAGATTTTCTCAAAGTGTATGAAATATGACAATAGCTGCCTGTAATTGGCGTTACGATGCTGACTAATTGGGCTGATTTGGCACCAATTGACTCTCGTTTCGTTGCCCATCCTTACACTTCTTTTGCAGTAATTTATATTAAACAACGCGTTTAAATTCTGTGGGAATGAACCGTATAGACGAGCTTAATTGTGTCACTGTGAGCGTCAAGTAAACGCCCGGAGTGAGATTGAACACCTTATTGTAGCTTCGCATAAGTCGATGGTGAATTGCTTAATGAACACAAACACCCCAGTTTGATATCTGGTCACAGCTAACATCAGATGGAGAGTGGTACATTTAAAAATACACATTGAGACGTGCAGACTGTGGTTCACTTGGGGGTTGGACATGGAGCATCCCACCTGCCCTGATTATACCATGATCACGCTGTTGTTGAGATCGCTGCTGCCGCTGTAAAAGTAACGACTGCATTTCCACAGCGCTCAATCGGAGTCTCGCAAGAACATTGGAAGCGCGGGTCTCGTGCAATCTCTATTCACTGCAAGAGTCGGGGAGCCATTCCACATTCTTTTAGTGTTCGTCTCACGTGACAACTGTTCAGGCAATCTTGCCAATCAGCTATAAGCTGTTCTCTCGGCTCCAAGCAGACTGCATCATCGCTATCAGGCGGTGCTTGTGAGAACTACAACTGACATAGGCAGACAGATCGCCACCCTAACAGCCACTCATAATAATAATTGCATTTTTAGAGCACTTTTCACCCGAGGGTCACAAAGCGCTGCACGGAGCTGCGGAAAGAACGGCACGTCAACAACAACGACAGAGAACAGAAAATCAGCAGCGGTTTTTTTTGGGTTGTTTTTTTTTTTACAAATCCGAGTTGTGGAGAGAACGGCATGTCAACAACAACATCAGGAGAGTTCAACTGAAAGACAAACAGAAGCGGTAAATTATAGGACATGAAGTCGGCAGAAAAATAATAATAATTCTTCAACAATGAGAATAGATCACTCAGGAAAATGCGTGAGGATATGATCGAACACATTCTGGTAAGGTGGGATGTTCTTTTTCCCCGTAATATTTAAGGGTTATTTATGTACAACAGATGGCAACTCTGGATCATGCATAGGACTCGGTGATATCACTCTCCACTGCCAGCGGTGACAAGGATCTGATCTCAATCCTCACCTTAGATGAGGTTAAAACCAATCCAACGTTTGTACGCTGAAGCAAATGAAAGTGCAAACCACTGTGGACAGAAGGGCCTTAAGGAAATTGGTTTAAAAAAAAAAATCACACTTACTGCATGAGCAGGCACACATGGAAGATTTACGTTTCCATTGCTCCTACACATGTTTGTTAATCGCACGAATTGTGAAATTAAACACTGGCGTACTCTGAAAGATTAACAAAGACCGTACCTGAGATTTACGTTTTTTCAACGAAAAACCACGGCCCATTTGTTTTGTTCGCTCATGCGAGAGCGTACTGTATCTTGCCTCCCAAAGGCGCTTATTTATTGGTTGCTGTCAGAATGACAAACCACAGAACTGCATCTTTCAAACAATTCCTTGATACTGATAAAAGAAGAAGATCTGCAGCGTTCAAATGTTTCTCAAGGTATCAACCAGAAATCCCCGATCCTCTGTTTCAATCACTAAGCTGACGGTCCCATGAGCTCTCCCACGTCTCGTGTCAACGAGCAATCCACACGATTGGGTAGAAATGAAAATAAAATGTTTGAGGGTCCTTTATGCTCGGGCAAAGTCAACATTGAAGCAATGGTGATGGGGTCTCTCGGGAACAACTGATTACCACCCGTGTCAAAGCATTATACAGCTGTATCCTGTGAGTAAACAATGGACATGTAAACTGCTCCCTGGATCCCTACCCAACTAAATTCATGCGGGCAAATTTCATATTCCTTGCTACCTTCTGTCATTAATCTCTTTAATAACTCACTTCGCTCAGGCATCGTTCCCCCACTATTCAAATGTGCCGCAGTTACCCCTCTGCATAAAAAAACCTGGCCTCGATTGCAACATCCCTGATAATTATCACCCCATCTCAAATTTACCATTCGTCTCTAAGGTCGGTAAACGTGCAGTGGCCGTGCAATTCCAGAAACACGTCTTCAACAATGATCTCCTCGATCCCTTCTAATCTGGAGTCACATTCGCACATGGTACTGAAACTGCTCTGGTCAAAGTAATGACCTTCATGTTGCTGCGGATGAAGGCTCACCAAGTATTCTTCTCCTCCTGGACCTGAACGCTGTCCTTGATACCTTTGACCAGCTTACCTTATTGGAGTGACTGGAGGGTGTAGGGGTCTCTGGCTGTGCCCTGCACTGGCTGAGCTCCTACCTCTAACCTGAAGCAGCTCATCAGCCTTGGAGGACGTAACTCAGAGATCCATCCTGTTTTGTATGGAGTCCCTGAGGGTTCAGTCCTCGGCCCATTCCTCTTCAGCATCTACATAAAACCATTTGGCCATATCCTGCGCAGCCTCAATCTCAGCTACCACGTAAAGCCATCTGTCAACTGTGAAGGCCTGGCTCAATTCAAACTTCCTAAAACTAAATGGCGACAAAACCTGAAGTTTTGCTTGTCGGAACCCCGAAATTTATTTGCCAAGGCTGAACCTATCCAATTGATGCTCGACGACCAGACCATTGAAGTTGCTAAGGCAGTCCTGAGTCTAGGTGTGACTCTTGATTCCTCACTCACCTTCGAGACACACACATCAACAAAGTGACAAAGGTAGCCGATTTTCATCTCAAGCATATAGCCAGACTGCGCAACATATTGTCACCCTCTGAAGCTGAGAAGCTAATACACATCTTTATCTCTTCTCGAATCGATTATTGCAATTCACTACTCCCTGGCATCCCTGCCTGCCTGATCAATTGTCTTCAATGTGTGCAAAATGCGTTTGCGAAAGTCCTCACACCCAGTGCTGGTGTCTCTCCACTGGCTACCGGTTAAATATAGGATCGATTTCAACATAATTTTTCTCACCTACAAGGCTCTCACTGGCGCTGCTCCGACAAACATCCGCGACATACTTCAGGCACCCTCCTCAACACGACAACTTCGATCGTCCCATACACGGGCAGCTTGCTGCATGTGTGCCCAGATAGCACCTCCATTCGATGGGTGACAGAGCCTTGTCACGCATTGCTCCCAAACTCTGGAACTCCCTTCCATTGGAGATTCGCTCAGCTGAGTTCCTGGACATCTTCAAATCCCGTCTCAAGACTCACTCGTTTCGTAATGCATTGAACTCCTCTGGTTAGGACTGTTGATGCTGCTCACTGTTGTTGTGCTTGGATGATGGCTGTCTGTTGATCTATGCCTGCTCAGGACACTTATTCCTTCCTTCATTTGCTTAAACAATTATTTATATCTCTTGTTTTATGACCTTCTCTGATTTATAGCCATTATTTTTATTTATCGACTCTGATGTTGTTGTTGTTGACATGCCGTTCTCTCCACAGCTCAGATGTGTAACAAAAAAATTATTGTTGTTTATTTGCCATTCATATGTTGTTGTTGAAGTGCCGTTCTCTCCACAGCTCTGTGCAGCGCTTTGTGAGCCTCGGGTGAAAAGCACTCTAGAAGTGCAATTATTATTATTACGTGAATCCACTGCTGGATGAGGGTCGCTAGATGCCGCGCTGATTTTCCCGGCGGTTATTTGGATAAATCTCGCCGCGTTGGTTCGTCCGTGTTGGTGAACGCAGAGAGCAGGCATGTGGGGCAATAGTGCAGTACAACATCGGGCTTGGCTGCACTGCCCCCTGCTGCCCACCGCATAGCACCATAGCACCACCACAGCACCAGCAGCAGCACCAACAGCAGCCTGCGGTGAACGGTGGTCATCTCAGCACTATCCAGGTGCAAACCCGCTTAGCTTTGAAAATCTCTCGACATGCTCACAGATTTGGTCACAGTTGCTTCGCAGCACAATTTATCCGCTTGCTAACGTTCTCAGAAGAAAAAAAAACTGAACGCTTTCTTAACAGTCCTATATGCGCAGCGATAGGCGCGCTTTGCGTTTTAAACGATTGGCATCAACCTACAACACGGCGCACGGGAGCGAGGAGCGAGAGCGAGCGTCACAATCGGACCGCTCTCTGCGGCAAAACCTCAGGACTCCGCGCAAACTCCGCGCCGTTATCGGTTGGCTATCCCCGACGCCGCTGACACAGCGGTTTCTCTAACGTCCCGGCGACACTCACGCGCGGCTCCTCAATGCGACTGCGCGGCTACTGTGGGAGGCCGTGGCCCTTAGACAGAGGAGGTGGGGGGCGGAGGCGGATGAGGAGTGACAGGTGCGATCATTCAAGAAGCTTCTTGTTTCAAGTTTTTAAATTCTAAACTGCCTCCAGTTCCCTAACAGCGGGAAGCATTCTTGCCGTGCCTACGTGAAATAGTAAAGCGTGCTGTTCGTCAAAATAAATGCCCGCGACAAATTAGCTACAGAAATGTAAATGTCAAGCACGAATATTAGCGAAGGTTCGACGGTCTGTGTTTGCTCACTTGCGCGTGCGCTATTAAATTGAGACGCAGCCTGGTGTCGGCTCGAGATTGACAGAACGCCGAACTCCCGAGCCATGCGGCGAATTCAAGCCGAAGGGCCGGGATGTCTAGACAGGGCTTTGGGAGGCGTGGATGGCAAACGCTCGGAGGCCCCCTCTCGTCGCGAGGAGCGGTGGATGGTACGAAATCCAGAGCGCCGGGGCTGGCGGAAGCTGCCAACTCCGCCACGCCTTGGCGAGTGCTGGAGGAGGTGGAGGAGGAGGAGGAGGAATGCGTGCGGGAAACGAGGGCGGAGCGCGCGCGAGTAACGGCGACCGACCGTTACCAGTCTGCGCGAGGCCAGCCGCGGCGAGTCTCCGTGCTTGGGAACGCCAAGAATCCACAGCTCCTCCTCGGTCTCGGCGATGAGGCTCTGCAGCCGGCGCGTCTCGCCCGCGCACCACTCAGCCTTGGCCAGCGCCGCCTGATAAATAAATAAAAACGCTGGCCTCAGGAGTACATCTTGTGCGGCGGCGGCGGGAGGTTGGAAAGGGACTGCCGGGAATAATATGTACCGTACACTTATGGAAATGTGCGATAAGCCTGTAAATAATCAATTACGATTTACACACGTTTTAAAAAATATATTATTAGTGCGCATGTGCCTGCCAACTTTTAAATCACAATAATAAAATATCATCAGAACGTCAATATAAGTTAACGCGATGAAATGTAAAGCCGTGTGTTTGTTTACGAGCCTCGCCTGGTGCAGCCAGAGGCTTGAACGGGGCCAATAGCAGGCTTAGGGGGCTAATAGCAGACTAGGGGCCAACAGCAGGCAGGGGGCTAACAGCAGGCTCGGGGCTGTGAAGCCTGGCAAGTATCATGACTGTCCGTAGACTTGTCAAAGCAAGTTTGTTGTGTCTTCTCAAACATACAAGACTCCTTAACACAAAATCTGGACAAACTTGCCACACAGTTTATCAATAACCGGTGCCCAGATTTAAATCGTGTTCTTGACAAGGTTACCATTTGAAGCACTTAAAAAAACGACTGATTTGTTTAAAGTAATATTGTTCTGCATTGTGAGGCGAGTGCACGTAAGTGTAATTGCGCGATTGTGTTTACCAGACGCACGTTTCCTTTTGCGACAGAACGTCTTCAAAACTCGAAGCTCGGACAAACATAACGTCTGGTCACTAACGGCTGCACAATTGTGCACTTCACTAAATGCCAATTACATTAACGCTTTGCTCTGCACTTCTTCATTTCACGAAAGTCCAGCTCTGCGAATAATAATATTTTGTTCAATGCAATGACACGAGCACTACTCTCGTATGCAAAGCAGGTGGGGAAGCGCTACCCTTTTCTCTCGAGACGATCTCAGCGGTGGCCCTGCGACGACCGCTCGTGCGCAACTCTCCAGCGGGAGGGGTAGCGCCACTCGGCGCGAGATTTGAACGAATCGCCGCCCCCACGCCGCTAACGCCGGCAGCGCGCGCCGCTAACACCGGCAGCGTGCGCCGCTAACGCCGGCAGGCTCCGCCGACGGCACGGGTTGTCCGCGGGTCTCCCCGTCGGCCGCTCGCTCGGCGCGCTCAACGCACCCGCAGCGCAGCGCACTGCTGCTCGGTGGCGTCGTGCAGGTGAGCGACCGCGTCGCGCAGAGCCGAGTAAGTGCCGGGCCTCGGCCGCCAGCACAGCTGCTCCGCCAACGCGCCCAGCTTGGACAACAGTCGCTGGAGGGTGGGGTCGCGGCACAGGGGGCGTTCGGAGAGACCGGGATGAGCGAGCGGTTGGAGGTGGAGACGAAAGGTTTCAGGGACGGGGATGCAAAATCGTATCGGTCATCGGTGAATAACAGTGTCTTATTCTTGTTGGTGAAACACGAATCATTTGCGTACGGTGGTAATTAGCATAAACAAAGGTGTGGATAAATAAACGTCGGCGTGGCGGTGGCGCAGTGGGTAGCGCTGTCGCCTCCTCAGAGCAAGACGGTCCCGGGTTCGAATCTCGGCTCGGGTGCCTTTCTGTGTGGAGTCTGCGTGTTCTCTCCCCGTGTCCGAGTGGGTTTTCGTCGGGTACTCCAGTTTCTCCCCACCGTCCAAAGACACGCTGCTGCTTAGGTTAATTGGCCTGTTGAGTAAAATTGCCCCCGGAGCCCTGCGATGTACTGGCGTCACATCACTGGCATAGCGCCACCTCGTGCCCTCTGTCTGCCGCGATAGGCTCCAATCCCCTACACCGTGCGCAGGATTACGCGAGCATGGATAATGACGAGGTTAAATAAACATTTGGAACAGAGTTGTTCTTTTTACGCTGCAAAAAATAGAAACGGGGGGTGGGGGGTGGGGTTGGAATTTAATATACACGAACGCCGTTGCGTAATTGCTGCCAAAGACTCCAAGTATTTGCGAGGCAAATATGTGGCAAGGTCTGGCTTCCAGAGATCCAGTCCCGGTGGGTTCACCGGGGTGCAATGCATCCCACCTGCATACGGACAGCCACGGCACGTTGAGAACAAACGTCTCGATGCATCTGTGAAACAACACGCTGTTGTTGCTGCTGCTGCTGCTGCTGCGTCATCGGTGTGCAAGGCATGCCACGGGGGCAAGGCGCACACTCCGGGTGTGCACTTAGAGCCCTGGCATAGCGTGCGATTATTCAGAGCTCGTTTGATGGTCACTACATGTCGGTGATGCACGAGAATACGATTTTCAGTCAGTTTAAAAAAACAAAATCTAAGCTGGGAGGAAGCGTCGAGCTATGCGGCTCTTTTTTAAAAGTTTTCCCGCGAGCAGGGGTTAGAAGTTATAACATATCAGGCCAACGGGGGCAAATGTAGTGAGGACAATTAACGTGGGCAGCAGCATGTCTTTGGATTGTGGGAGGAAACCGGAATACCTGGCCAAAAAACCCACACCGACACGGGGAGAGAAGACACACACTCCACCAAGACCGGTGGCATCTGACCTGTGACTCAAACCCGGGAGCTTCTGCTGTGAGGCAGCAGCGCTGCCCACAGCTCCACTGTGCCTTCAACTTCCAGTTGAAGTTGCAGTGAGAATGAGTGAGAGCGGTATTAGTGGTCACCTTGGGCAGCTTTGAGCCGATTTTCCATCAAAATTATACCACGGTCGAGATGCATGACTCGTGTTGCATTGAGCGGAATACATCAACGGATATATATATATATATTTAAAGTGTTGGCCTTGGAGGTGGGAGATATGCAATTTAGAGTACGAGAATATTTCGCAAGCGCCGATTGGAAAAGTGGGGAACGTACATAAACCAGTTTCCACCTGTCTGCAAGCAGAGGATTTAAGGGTCGCTCTACTATAAAGTTAGCGCGCTTGTCAGGCCAGCCACACCAAATGCATGTACGACAAATAATAATCCCGAAAAGCTTAGCGACTGCTTGCTTGTGGGTGTTAAAAATCCATTGATGATCTGACTGACTAAAGAGCCCGGGCGATAATCTCACGGTGAAAATAATCACAAGGCAATATTCATAACTACGCAGGGTCTCCCGGTCAAAATCTGACTTAGGCGTGAAGAACCAAATCCACAGCTCAACTGAGCCCACTGTTTGATGATGGGCGCCGACACCGTTTGTTTCTGCGAAACAGAGCCGTGGCAGCGAATGAACGGATGGATCGCCAGTGGTACCGTTCTCAGGACGAGCTGCGGCTCGTGGCCAAAGGCGCCGAGTGCTGGAGAGGACAGCTGGTCCTGGAGGAGCTGGAAATCCGCCCCCATCGCCACCAGCTCGTCCTGCACCGCACGGCGCAGCCGGTCAGAGAGCGCGCGCGCGCGCCTTACCCGCATCCGCACCTCGCCTTGACCGTGGGCCCGGCAGGAACACGTTCGCCGCGGTTTGAACCCGACAGGCCGCCCCAGTCATCACCGCGCGCGCGGACCGGATGTAAGGATACGTGCCGTCTGCTTCACGGCGGACGTTGAACATCTCCCTCCCCCTCCCCTCCTAATGTCATTCAAAACTAACCGGCCTGTCCTGTGTCGGCATTGTTGGTCAATTGTTTAAAAATCACATTGGAAAAATGACTCGAAAATTGCTCAAATGGATTTATTCGTATTTACTCAGGGTAACGTCGAATGCCCGACTGGCAGATTCCATCCATCTGAGAAACGTGGCGCTTAGCTTTACGTTTTGATGACTCAAATACCCAACTTACTAATTTATTATAATTAACCATCATCATAACCCCCATCAGTTGTGCTGACAGCGGAGGTGGCGCTCACCTCGCTGGGTCCCCACAAGCACCGCAGGCGATCCTGCAGCCAGCCGTGCAGCACGGTGGTGCGCTGGTCCAGCTCGGAGACCTGCTGCACCATGCGCTCCACGGAGCACACCTCGGACAGAGCATCCACGCACTCCACCATGGCCTCCAGGCCAGCCAGGACCTCGCGCGACTGCTCCAGGAGGGCCTGAACGAGAGGCCCGGTTGCGCCGCGCGCGCCGCGCGGACGTAACCGGTCAGCGGAACGTACGCATTGCAAGGAACGGTTGGCAACAGTTCGCAAGCGTTTTAGTCGGCGACAAATTCAGCTGAGCTTGGCAAAATTGAAGATTCAGGATGACGGTTTTCCATAGTTGTAATGCGAGTCATTGTGAGCGGAAGGCGACCACAGCTCCGTCTCAACTTCCCGTCCGTTACACAGGTCCCCGCACACTTGAAAGGACGCTGTATGAGGAGGCAACTTCTGCAGTCGGTGCTGAAACCGCTTTGATAGTTTAGTTATGAAATACTACAAGAGAGAGTGAACAGCTTGAGGAGCGGATCATTAATTTATTATACAAATGCTGCTCACCCTAAAGTAAATGACACCACTTCCTGTCCACGCAACTGTCAGGGGGTGAGGAGACTGATGAGAAATTTTACAGCGGTGCACAGCTGCCAGTAATGTTATATTAAGTTAAGTGACGTTTAATGTTTGAGGAGAAATGACATATTTTGCACAAAATGCTCATTATCCAGAGCTGCATGACATGACTCAATGTCAATGTACTCTTCATCTTTATTTTCTCTCGCTCTGAAGGGAATGGAAATAAGTTTTGCCGAAGATCACCGCTGTTTATCGCATATTTCACGAGGCAAAGTGTGAGGGGAAAATATTTACAATCTCTGTGCAAACCCTCATTATCGACATTTGAAGAGAATGGGAACGGCTATAGAATAACTGGTAATATTATTACCCTCAAAATTTCTCATCAAGTTCTGCTAATTTTTTTTAAATAATAACAATAAGTATTTCGGGCGGCACGGTGGCCCAGTGGGTTTCGCTGTCGCCTCACAGCAAGAAAGGCCCGGGTTCGAATCTCGGCTCGGGTGCCTTTCTGTGTGGAGTTTGCATGTTCTCTCCCCGTGTCCGCGTGGGTTTTCGCCGGGCACTCCGGTTTCCTCCCACAGTCCAAAAAACATGCCGCTGCATAGGTTAATTGACTTGCAGACTAAATTGCCTGCGGTGCCCGGTGATGGACTGGCGTCCCATTGTGGGTATATCCCTGCCTTGCACCCTGTGTCTGCCGGGATAGGCTCCGGCTCACCGTGATCCTGTATAGGACTAAGCGGGTTTCTGACAATGAGATGAGATGAGGACAATAAGTATTTCATATTTGGTCAAATGCTACGAATAAGCGGTATGTGGGAGGAAACCAGAGAACCCATTAACAAACCACAACCATGCGTACATACGATCTGATGAGACTACAACATGTGGCATTCCGAGGCAGGCTTGCATCCAAGGTGTAACCAGGCTGAGAGCTGCTTAGCTGTGCAGATTCAATGAGATACGGTTAATCTGGATTTAAATGGAAAAACAAATTGTACTAATAAAACTATAACAATTGTTTCGTTCAGCTAAACACTATGCATTCAAAGTTAAATTAATTTTCTATGTGGGCTTTCAAAGCGATATGATAATTTACAATTGGATAATTTTGGGTTCAATGGTGAAGGTATAATGTGAGTTGTTTAATAGTAACCATCACAACCCAACAATCAACTAACGGGACCAGTGAACTAACCTGTACTCCAGGAAGCACACGATGTTATATGTCGATGGGTAATTTTAGAGTTGGTGAATAAAAAACCAAATCAATCTTTATCTCGCGAATCAGCGAGTCATTCTCCACGAGAAACGACCGCCAATCAACTCACCCGATGCGCGCTGACGTCATCGGTGCTCACAGCTTGCGCCGTGTTCACCCACTTCCGGACAAACGCACGCCGCGACTCGTACTGCTCCATCAGAGACTCGGCCTGCCCAGTCACACGGATCCAGCGTTACCGCGGGCGACGGCGCGCTCGACCGGCAGGTGAGCGACCACGGTGAGCGGCGCAACTCCGCGCGTTCGCTCGGGCGACGCCAGGGCTCCGGGGCGACGTCATCCAGCTGGGCCCGGCGGTGCCCCCAACGGCAGAGGCGACATCCCGCGAAGGTCACGGGAGGAACGCTCGATGCGGCTATCGCGAGGTAACGGCTTGAGAGCCGTTCTCATCCCGAACTCCCGCGACGGGTACGCAAGCACGCTGGCGCCGGTACTCGCGGCTCACAAATGAGGCGGCCGTAGTGGAGTAACATTGGCCAATCCTATTATCGGTGATGCTGTCCACAAATCTACTGCACTGAGCTGTGAAATGAATTGCAGATAATAGGATGACATTGCGACGTGACTCCACTTATGTGCGAATTTGAGTAGCTTATCCCCGATAACAGGAATAGAGTTGAGGATAAACGAGATTTTGTGCACCATATAGCTCAGACAGATAACAGGAGTCACAGGTCATGGAGTCGTGGAAGAGGGGAATTCTACTGGACAGAGGAAACACTGTATCTTTGGACATCAGCCACCCTGCTCAGATATCTCAGCATAGCACCAGTGGTAATCAAGTGTTTACCGATGGCTATGAGCATGTGTGTGGGTCAGCGTGTTCATGTATGAGAAGACGTACGTGCGTGCGATTGCAAATACAAATTATATCTGCAGCAGAAAAAAAAAACCTCAGGATTCCTCTCAATGTAGCCCTCAAAAATGCAAGATGGCTGAGCCGAGATGGCTAAACTGCGAGGCTCTAAACTTTGAGTGAAAAGTTAGAAATGTTCAAATTAGGTAGTCATTATGCTCCAGTAGTTGAACCAGAATCCATTTGAATGACCAAAAATAATTAACACGGCTGATGGAAGAGGAACATATACTAAATTATGTAATAACAGGGTCAAAAAAGTTCGGCTCACATTAGTAATGGGTTTTGCCAGTGATCAAACAATTTACATTTCAGACTCTGGTGAAGAGAGACAGACGGGGGGGGGGGGGCATTAATAAATGTGATGTGTGGAATTTCAAAACGACAACATCGATCTCTCTGCCCGATTCGCGGCGGTGACGACCAAGTGGGCCACTCGCCCTTCTCAGCTTGGCGGTGCGATGCTCCGCCTGGCTCCGCAGCACGTTGTACAGCTGCGCCAGCGAGAACGCGGCATCGCCCAGGCCCGGCGCTCCCTCCGGATGCTGCCCCTCGAAGTCCTGCATCGCCGCCTCCAGCAGCGCCATGCGCTGGTGCCAGGAGTCCAGCTCGTCCCACACCCACTGCCCGGCGCACGAACGCGTGAGCCGACGTCACGTCGCGCCGGCGCTCCCGGCTCGCAACGCTCGAGCGCTGCTTCAGCGCACGACACGAGTCTGCCGCTCAACGACGCTAATCATGGGAAATGTTAAAATGACCTGAAGTGGTGTTTAAGCATCAGGTTTGTGTGTGTGTGTGTGTTTGTTAATACGTCTCTAAACAGCTTGAGCATCCCAAAGTTACTTTGTTTACGCTTCACTGTAGCGCACATTGTATTGACTGTTAAGAGAATTAAGCAGGGCTCAGGCAGGATAAGGCGGTGGAAGGGATAATGGCTCGCGGTTGACCCTAACCACAGTGTAATGATGTAGGTTTTCACGGCTCGATGCATGATGATCGCTTTCGAAAAGCTCTCTCGGGACAGCCGTGTCGATCACTTCCTCTCTCCGCCTCGCGACGTTTCGCCTCTTCACACGTTCGAGGCAGCCTCAGGCACAGTGCGCGTGTATCGTGTGCGCGACTCCTATTTATACATATACAACATAGATCTCTCTTATATACATATACATAGGAGTCACACATACGACACACGCACACTGCGCCTGAGGATGCCGCTAACGTATGAGGCGGAGAGAGGGAGCGATCGACGCGGCTATCCCGAGAGAGCAGCTTTTCGAAGCAATCACCTAACGACAGTGCCAGGAGATGGAGCGGTGAAAACCCACTCGTCTCTGCAGCCGCTCGTCGCATGGCTACATCGTAGGACTATAACAGATGATGATGATGGCTTGGGGAGTCCTTCATCGAACAGTGGATTCATAGCGGCCAACGATGTCAATCACGACCGTAAAAACGTACATTTTTTATTTGCACTGCGCATATCCCTGGGGCTCTCCGCTGTTATCGTAAAGCTGGCGTGTGATGCCAGACGCGGTGCAGACACAATTATTATGTCCCGCAGTGATGCACTGAAAGCCAGCAGCCACCAGTCAGCAATGCCACAGGTGCAGCCATAGGTGCAGTCACCAGTCAGCAATGCCACAGGTGCAGCCACAGGTACAGCCACCAGTCAGCAATGCCACGGGTACAGCCACAGGTACAGCCACAGGTACAGCCACCAGTCAACAATGCCACGGGTGCAGCCACCAGTCAGCAATGCCACGGGTACAGCCACAGGTGCAGCCACAGGTACAGCCACCAGTCAGCAATGCCACAGGTGCAGCCATAGGTGCAGCCACCAGTCAGCAATGCCACAGGTACAGCCACCAGTCAACAATGCCACAGGTATAGCCACAGGTACAGCCACCAGTCAGCAATGCCACAGGTACAGCCACAGGTGCAGCCACAGGTACAGCCACCAGTCAACAATGCCACAGGTACAGCCACCAGTCAACAATGCCACAGGTACAGCCCACCGCACCCGTATAGCGTGACATTAACGTCTGCAGGCAGGAATGCATTCACTGACCGCACGCCAAAGCAGTCTCCAGGGGTATGCATGCACCTTCTAAAAACAGACGTTAAGAACATTGCTGGAAAACAAATTCTGGCCGAGACCTTTAATTACCGTTTGCAGTAGGAGCAGAGTAAATAATCCCAAGAAAACACTGAGAGCCGCTCTTAAGTGGTTCGGCATCGCCCACATATTGTTTCGCTGCCGCTGTCATCAGTACCTACTTCATTTGGACCCAAACAAATCCACGTGGTGAGACAATTTGCCAGCCTCCCAGCAGACCAGCCTCGTCCATGAATCGTCACCCATTCGTGAAATAATGACGCAGACACCACCTGTAACTAAACTCTCATTATTGGAGCTGGCATCCAACTTATTGCTGGTCGAGAAGGTGATTCACGAGCCACAACTCTGCCGAGTTCTATTCCGAGTCGGGATGGACTCAGTCATTCATCTCTGCGCTTCATCTCCTCGTGGCAAGAAGCTCCCGGGTTAGATTCCGGGTTCGATTCCCTGCTCGGCTGCCTTTCTGTGTGGAGTTTGCGAGTTCTCTCTCCCCGTGCCCGCGTGGGTTATCACCGGGTACTCAGGTTTCTTTCTACAGTCCAAAGGCCTAGATTAGAAGGCCTTTTAACTAAATTTACCCCGGTGACCTGAAATGTTATAACTTGCTTCCCCGTCCCTGCTAGACAACTGTAAAAAATATCTGAGTAGCGCAACGATTCCTTTCAGCGTGAATAAAGAAAATTGCTTGACTGCGTGTTCAACCAACTTAGTACCCATCTGTGGGGAAGCAGTTGTTCTAATTGCTTCTGTCAAAGAAACGTGGAGTTTTCAACATTGCTTCACAGCTATAAGCAGGATATTAGTTTCACCTTTCCATGCTCGCCTGCGTGGGAATGTAGACTTTATCTCAGTTTTTACTTGAATAAATTAAGAAACGTGACACCTCCATTGTGAATGTGACAGGGCAAGCAGAGTCTTTGAAATGTCATATAATGCGCTCGTGCATTCTGTACGCGCATGCCTTAATACCGTCCCCAAATGTGCAAATGCGCATGTGTCTCCGAAGGACTTTGATAATTTTCTTAGAATCATTATCAGCTCGGAGGAGAAACTGAGGGTCCTTGAGCTTGAAGGCCAGTGAAGCAAAGTCCATAAAAAGCACCAGGCCAAGTCAGATATGAAAACAAGATGTGTTGGCAATCTTCCGCGAGTGTTTGTGTGTGTTTTTTTATATTCGACTCTGAAATGTAATAAATGGCTTAGTTATGGTTGCTGCATCCCGTTTGAGAGATTAATTGTAATGTACTGCTCAAAGATCGCCTTTGGGGGCGTGACGGACACTCAAATTAGTTAATTCTGTCAGTGTCGCACTGAGTGATATCCAGTGAGAGAAAAACGAGTCTCTTTATGAAAGGCGGGTTGATAAAAAATAAAGTAAATGCCTAACCACAAACAATCCACGCGGCATTGAGGGCCGTTAAGGATGTCGGCAGTCCGATACGAATTAACCTGGCATCTGCCAGTGAATTCTCGTACCAGTGACGCCGATAAAACATTGCCCTTGCCTGCAAATCTTTCATGGCCACGGCGATGTTGGTGGCCTTTGTCTCCAGCTTCCGTGCGATGTTCTGCAGCCCCGCCTCGATCTCATCAAGAGAGCTCTCAAACTCCTTGACGGCCCCACTCCACTCCTGCCACCAGTTGCAGAGAGAGAGACACGAGCCAAGCGACACAACCGCGCGGTCTTAGAGACTTCTACGCAGACAATAAGATTATTGTTCGGTCACTGACATTTTTGTTCGAGGCATAAATGAGGACCGATTTTTTTTTGTTAAACGTGTATTTTAAAAGTCTTAAACTTTAGAAAATGGCACAGAATCTAGCGACCCCCAGGGGACTAAAATCTGTGTTTTATTTCAAGTTGATGTCCGAGGTTTAAGGAATGGGGTTTATTTTTACTATTATTGGAACTGGTGATTTCTGTGAATTTATCCAGTGAGCAGTGGCTCGCTCATAAACTTCTGAGCAATGGCAGGACATGAAGCGAATGGGCACAGTGAGTTAGGTTTGGGGTACATGGGAAGGGGAATAACTCAGTATATTCAGTTGTACATTGACAGTCATTTTTTCATACTGACTTCGTTATATATTTTGTTATAAGTCATTATTTTCTTGGTTTTACTTAAAGTACAGAGATGTGTTCCCCCTTACATAAGTAATATCAGACCATTCCTGTGGCCCATTGCTGGTGGAATGATAACTTGTACCGGCACACACACACAGTGTGTCCGTTAAGAGGCCAGCAGTGTCGGTCATGTTTAGTTTGTTTGTGTAAATAGTGACAAAACTATGAACATTATCATCATTATCAATATCCGCTTAATCCCGTACAGGGTCGTGGGAAGCCGGAGCCTATCCCTGCAGACACAGGTTGGGGCTATACCCTGGATGTGACGCCAGTACATCGTATGGCACTGGGGGCAATTTACTCAGCAGCCCAATTAACCTAGGCAGCAGCGTGTCTTTGGACAGTGGGAGGAAACCAGAGTACCCGGCAAAAACCCAAACAGACACGGGGAGAGTACACGCAAGCTCCATGCAAAAATGCACCAGAGCCGGGAACCGAACCCGGGACCTTCTTGCTGTGAGGCCACAGAGCGACTCACTGCGCCACCATGCCACCCCTGATAATAATATTCGTGAAATAAATGAAAACAATTAGTCGGCCAACGATGACCGTGAGCAGATGACGATCATCAAAAGTGACGATCGCTGCTACATCTGGCTGGGTCTCACCAAGCAGCAGCAAATCGTGCTTCAACTGAGAGGAGACAAATTAACGAGTTTAAATGAAAGCTCAGATGAACATAATCTTGTTTTTAACAGATTGCATTGACTGGACTACCAAAAGTGGTAATTGGCAATACATTTATAAATATTTACCCAGCTCTTTGAATTTAAAATAATATAGGTGCTTGTGAAAACCGCACACTCCTCACACGAACATTGAAATACTTAGCGTAAATTTCATCTTAAGTGACCAGATATTCAGATTAACCAACTGAAAACCCGAGACTTGACTGCAATTATAAATGTTATGGTCGAATCGGCATGCAAGGCTGGATTTAATTCCCAGACAGTACCACCAGCCACCAGCTGCGTCGGCTGGACCTAAGAAGCACTTAAGATAAAAAAAAGATTTTTTACAGAGTGGCTGCGGATGGGCGCCACGAGCAAGGCTCCTCACCTTGGTGGGCGAGCAGGCTTTTGGCTCCACCTGGTGGTATCCACCGACCCACGCCGAGGCGAGCCAGCTCTCGCAAGAGTCCTGGTACGCTGCCGGCGACGGGGGCAGACCGCCACCGCCCTCGGCTCCCTACACCGCGCGCGGGACGGACGCACGTCAAGCAGAGCGCCTGTGGAGGAGGGCGCCGTGCGCATAGAGGTCACCCCCACCGCGGATGACCTTTAGTTGGGGCGGATTCCTTACCCAGCAGCCGTCTCAAATATGCAAGCTCCGAGGCTTGTACCGTGCGTCTACCTCGGTGCTGATGTAGCCACCTGGTGTTGCAGTCATTTTGGTATGCGTTAACATGCTATGAGACCGTCCAATATTTTGGATAATAGCTGGACGGCAATAAATGGATAACCGATACTGAGTGCATTTATTATCATTGGCTTTTATTGTCGTGTATCTGCACCATCTTCATTGCCAGGCACCATTACAGTTATTATTCTGATTGCTGGCTTTCCGTGTATTTTTTTTATTAGTTTTTCTAGAAACTGGCGGGCGCGGTTCTAATGATTTAAAAAAAAAATGTATAACACATTCATATATTTTGCTATGGAGGGGGCTTCCAAAAATAAAGGTATATCGAATCAATGGGTTGTTATCTGACAGGAGCGTGCGACATGGCAGAACCTTGAGAAGGCTTTCATCCAGCAGTGAATTGACAATTGGCGCTGCATTATTACTACAACTAAGCGTTTTGCTGCAAACAAAAATCGATCGTGATTTTATTTCCCAAGTCGTGACAATGTTTGATATGTAGAAACCTGATCGAATTAAAGACAAGAGCCAACTTGGGCCGTTGTTTTGTTGTTGGTGAGGAGATTTAGGCAATGCCTCTCCTCTACGTGTGCACACGCGGTGGAACATTGAGGAGATTTGCGTTGTCGTGGAAAGGTTTTTGCGAGTTCTGTGACACGGTCTCGCTTATAAAGGGGATCTCTTCACAAAAACATGTTTTTGCTTTTTTTTGGGGGGTCATTCGAAAGATTGGAAACAGTTCCACATTTACAAGAATATAGGCAGTCCTCGGCTTCAGAGTCAAACAATCACCCATGGCTGTCTTGGCCATATCCTTACCCCCCAAATGCGAGAAAATGCCTGCAAATCGTTAGCCGGGTGTTATTAAATCATTTTAATTGCACAGGACTTGGGCCACTCATAGATTGCAACATATATACTCGAAGGCGCAAACACTATTTATTTTGCTATATACGCCAGGCTCGATGCGATAAATAAAAAGCGGCATGTGGTTCAAATAACGGCGCAACATAAAAGCAATGGATGTAACACTCTGCTGGAAAACATCGAGGCCTTCTTTGAGAAAATTAAAAGCACTCACGCCAGCTGACACGGGCACACGATGTACAAAAATACTAGGGTCGGTCTTACACAGCAATTTAACTGCATTGGCTCATCCTTCCCTCCCGTCTCGTTTTTTAACAAATATGAGCCATCGCTCAATGTCGAGCGTGGGCGAGTCGTTCACTTCTGTGAAAGAGGACCCCGGTGGGGGGGGGGGCCTTGAGTCGCAACACCCCGTGGGGTGCCA
>JAZEWT010000018.1:889319-917559 GCA_036362905.1 Mordacia mordax
CCGCCACAACCTCCCCCCCCCAACCCAACCTTCCCACCCCCTGCCCTTTTCTCTGGCCACCCTCGGTCCAATTCAGTCACCGTTCTCTCCCACTCGTGTCTTTTTCCCTTCCGACTCCTTCCTTGGCGTTTGAAGAGGCGGTGATCCTTGTCACCTGTCAATCCAGGAAACGGAGAGAGGAGAGGGAGAGACAGAGTGGGTGACAGATGTTAAAATATTTATTTTTGTATAATTTGCAAGTGTCACGCAGAGCTGTGACAGACACGGAGCCTCGGCGATAAACCGCAAAGCCCATCCCATACGCATCCTTAAAAGGTTCCATGGGTAATTATAATGTTATGAAAACAACCGCTAAATGAGAATTGGCAGCGGTCACATCTGAAGAATGTGCGGGTTTGGAACTGGCTCAAGCGAAATCATTAACAGCACCACCACACAAGATTTAAAATCAACTCTTACACAAAGAGCTGTGTAATTTCCTGTACGCGCTTAGAGAATTGGTTTTGTACAGCAGAGATATAAAGCGGTGGAGCTAAGTTTTGAAGTGTTATTAAAGAAGAGCTTTAATTTGTTTCAAACGTAGGCTTTTATGCCCAGCATTATCGCTTTATCCCCAATATCATAATATAAAATACAAGTGCAGTGTGTGTGTGTGTTTAAACGGATGCAGCGTGAACACCGCTTGACTGATAAGAGTTTTTAATTTTGTTTCCGTCATTTTTCGACTGCAAGAGTTGCTTTCAAAAATGTGGGTTCGATCTGACTCCGGGAACGAGCAGCTTGTCGTGCAAGCTTAATGACTCGCTTGCTTCGATTTGAAGAGGCATTTTTCGTGTTCACGAAAAAAATAATCAAACTTTCTTGAATTGTTTGCAAAAAAAAATGTGACGGGTAAATACACGAGCTTCTATATTATCGGGCAAGGCATGTGTCAGGTCAGCGACTATTTTCTAGCCTCTCATTGGTTTCTCGGCTCGAAGCTGGTTGCAACATTTCCAACTAGCGGCCGGTACAGACCTTGCCTGGGCAGTCACATGCCACTGTAAAGGCCAGTTATGGTTAATAGTTAGGTTTCTTTCAGGTTGTATCATTTAGGTGCAATGAATTTTAAATTTTACTCAAAAACCCTTCATCATCTAATTGGCTTTCGGTCAGCTACCCAATATTATATGTTGTATCAATGTTCTGTAGAGCTATATATAAACATATTTACGTATCTACACTCAAAGCAACAGACACAAAGTAAAAATGGTAAAGGTGCAGCGATTGAATCTCTTGCTCAGGCCACTGCTGCCAGATGGGCCTCCACTAGAGGGGGAACCTCTAGCGGGTATTTCCATCGACTCTCGAGTACTGCTGGGGACGTCTTGCGTGGGAGTACCGACGCCTTTCCTTAGCACAAGACCTGCCGATTGACTCACTGTGGTTCACCCATTGAGAGCGTTGGCTGGGCAGGGGAGATGTGGACTTTTAGGGACATTTCCCACAAAAAAATGAATATGTACACGAGACAAACATGCTATGTTAAGTATTTTATTGCATAAAATTAAAGTCTAAGAAAGTGCATTTGTTTACATTAACAACTGAAAAACATACAAATCACAACTGTTTGTTTGCTTTTTTTTTATTAACAAAAAACGGGATTTTTAAAAGGGTGGCCCAGCCAGGGACGAAATGTGATCTCTGGCATCATAGATTCATGAGAGGCACTTCTCATCACCAACCAGCGAGCACGTGTTTCAGAATATTCTCCAGGCAATCCTAAAACCAATTGAATTAGACGTGAAAAACAATGCCCCCGGCTCATATTTTCCTTGTGCAAACAACACATTATCACACAGCCACAATTTACGCTCATTATAAAGGGAGAGATTGAGCAAAGCGGTATTTGCGCCGGCAATTGAATGACATAAGAGAATTGCTGCAATATGGCTTGACATGCTATATGCCCACAGAGATTGTAACTAAGCTGTGCTTTTGTGAAAGAGAAACGAGAATCAAACGTCGCCCCGCCGAGTAAGAAAAGGCGTTTTGTCGTGTCTCCTACAAAGGTTTCTTTACAATCTTCCGTCGCCATTGCTGGCTCGTAGCTCCCAGCAAAGGCGTATTTTTAATGGCAATATGAAAATAAAACCGCCACACGTGTCCGTGTATTGAAATGGCGCTTTAGTGAAAATGACCTTGCTCGGAAACGACGATCAGCCACTCGCTGCATTGGCACTGGTACGCCACGGCCAACAGCGAATGTTTTGTTTTTAGTTTCCTAGCAGCTCTTGAGGAAACTCAGCCGTTGTTTATCAAACTGAGAATAATCACGACTTCCATAAACATATTTACGAGCGCAATGATGACTACTACGATGGCCATTTATGGTATTTTCAAAGCCACGAATCTCACAGATGGAAGATGTCAACGTATCTAGGACAAGGGTGTACTCTCAGCAGGTATCATGTGATATATATTTCCCCACTTTAAAATGAACAATTTGAGACATGATTTGGTAATGCTGCACTGGCAGTGGTGCGTGAGCCAAACACTCATCAACATCACATTCTTCATAGCAAATAAATGTTTATTGGGGTATAAGGAAGGAACATTTCCCAATACACCGCCGAGTTTATCTATCTTGCTCTTTCAAGGGTTGTTGGCGAGTGCATTGAAATTGTTTTTATTTATGGAGATGGTCAGGTGGCAAAGCGACTCGAGCATTGAGCAGATCAATGCTGAGACCCGAGTTCGAATCCAGGTTTGGCCACACGAAGTCTGCGGGGTGGGGAGGGCAACCGGGCAATCCTACTCACACTGGGTAATGGCCGTGTAGAAACAACGCCACCATAATGAAAACAGGTGCTGGAGCGCAGGGAGTCCATAATATTTACCCGCTGACCGTTTAAAAAAAAGATCGAGATAAATTTGGGTTTTCCCTTACTGTGGCTCAATCCCACCTTTGAGCATTAATATTATAATTATGCAGTTTTCTCAGGAGAACATATACGTTGGACCCTGACTATATGAACGAAAAAAAATGGTTATTGTGAGGATTTTTTCAGACACCCTCTGAAAATTCTCTCCTAGAGCCATTCTCTGGCATGGCTACACTGCTCTAAAACATATTACTTGTTCATCGCAATAAATTAATAAGTGAGATCAATTTCCAAACGAGACATTCAAAAAATATACACGTTGTACACGTGCTGTAAATTTTAAAATGTTGCAATAAAGTGAAAAGTATACTCGATCAGAGTTCCGATATGTAATATTTTTGGACGTTTGCGATGTATGGCATTTTATTGAGGGCAAGGTTTTGAGACTTGCGTGGTCTGCCAATAGGACTGAATGTCACTATGTGGTTTCACAATTACAGCAACCGATTTGCAGGTGGTATTTAAATAAATTACATTCGGCAAATGTTGAGCACTCTGCCAGCACACACAACGAACTCTCTTTCAAAGAGCATAATGAAATCTGTAAGGTCCACAGGTGAAGCATACGGCGCGTACCTTTTTTTTTAGGTTAATATTAACCAGGGTGGTCATCGGGTTCGAACCGCGCGCCGTCTGCACTACCACCGGCTCGGATATGTCGAGGCGACGTGCTGGGCACCACAAGCATCAACCGTGAAATTAAGCCTCGACAACAATGTACAGTATCGCGGTGCTAATTTTTGAGTAGAAATATTTTTTTTTCATTAATATATTTGCCATCCAATCCATAATGCGATTAACTGTATTTACTTTGGCCCATTGCCAGGACATAGCAGGCAAGCTTGGAAATACCACCTAATGCAGCAAGCCAGGTCTTGCAGGGCTAAGACGCCACTTTGTACCCCAGCGCTACCTTATGAATGTTAATTCAATACTTTATGCCAGTGACCCAGTAAACGGTATTTAGCCCTAGTTCAGGTTTCAAGTTTACTTTGTTTTAACAGCTGAAAGACCAGAATAATATCTTTTTCAAGAGAGACCTGGGTCACCACCAAGACAAATGCAAGATCTAAAAGTAAAACAACGGACGAAAAAGGGATTCAGCCAAAATGACTTGCGCGAGAAATAAAAAAAATCTCATCTCATTGTCAAAAAACGCTTAATCTGGCACAGGGTCGTGGTGAGCCGGAGCCTATTCCGGCAGACACAGGGCGCAAGGCAGGGATATACCCACGATCGGACGTCAGTCCATCACCGGGCACTGAGGGCAATTTAGTCTGCAAGTCAATTAACCTATGCAGTAGGTTACATGCAAACTCCACACAGAAAGGCACCCGAGCCGAGATTCGAACCCGGGATATTCTTCCTGTGAGGAGGCGACAGCGCTACCCACTGGGCCACCGTGCCGCCCCAAAAATACAAAAATATCGCACAATAGTCAACTCTGTGTACTGTAAGTCACTGCAGGCAGTTTACTATATTTAAACAGGTCATAGATACAATTATATTTGAAACAAAAAGCAGATAAAGGGTGACTGTTAGTAAAAATCTGTCATCCAGACTAGGATGGCAGCAATCGACTGCAGTATAAGGACATCTGTTTTCAGGAAGCTTCCAGATTCAATTGATAACCCCCAGAGGGTACATTTCAATCATATTTATTGAGCACATAAATGCGCTGTTGATATGCGACAATTAACGTGACACGACCTAACAAGACGAAATACAGTAAAAAATAAAAACAACTCTTGTGTGCTGTAAACCTGAATAACATAAACAGTATATACACATACAGAGTATTTACAAAAACAAAACCATGATGCATAGAAATGACAGATCATATGTGCGGTCGAGTTCCACCTTTGAATCTAACAAAACATGGAAAGAGATCCCGTGTGAAAAGTATCAAACTATAAATGTCACAAGTGCTGGGAAATAGTTATTTTGAACAATAGTGTGAGATGACGCACACTGCTTAAAGAGCCAAACTGGCGCCGCGGACATCCCATGCGAAATATGTTCTGTCCAAATTAATTATGATCGGGCGGCAAACTATGTGCCAGGGATGCACAGGGGTTACGGAGGCCCTGGGGGGGGGGGGTAATGCCACGTGGTGCCTCTCATTCCACCAACTACTGGCCCTCTGTGGGACCTATTACTGGCCCTGTGTGGGACCGACTACCGACCGACTTTGGGCAGCCCTGCGGCTCTCCATGGAATGGCCACATCACGCAGTACAACCGTCGGAAGACCCACTGTCGCTAATGGAATTCTCGGCCAAAAGACACAGGCCACCAGCACGTGGATTTAGTCGATTGTATTGCTTAATTAAGGTGAGCGGCAGGGCCCTTTGACCATCTGATTTTAATTCCGAGTAAAGGTTAAACACAAGGGGCAAATGACACCTGAACCCATCCTGGGAAAGCCCCGATACCAACCCGTGTGGTGACGTATGGCCAAACGATTTCCATGAACAACACGGCATGCAGCCTGTTCATCCAGCAGTATATTGACAAGTTGTGAAGACTCATTACGACTATAACTAATGTAAACTTTGTATGCAATACTGGAGGAATTTTGTATTACCAAAACATCTATGCCTCAGAAATGCATGGCAGTTAAAATCCCCTTTTTTTTATTGAGGTAGAAATGGAGCCAGGAATGCACTGCCAGGGGGAGTTTGCCTCTTGTTTGGTCTAAAAAGAACCTTTCCACAGTGCATTGTACTATTATATTATAATACAGTATTACGTTTAATGTCAATAACGTTCATTTAATTTATTTTTGCAGTGACCCACAGTTATTCAAAGGGCTGTCTATTTACCCAACAGCTGTAGTTAAGCAACTATTTAAATGATATACCCATATCTTTACTGGGCACCAAAATGTTTGTATGCTCGTTACACCCCATGGTGTCAGGTCATCCACTACCTCTCTGGGCTCTGTTCACGTCCTTTGAAGTAGGACCACTGCCTGAAACGTTGCCCATGTCTTTTTTTCCCCCTTAAGGCCAGAGTTATATTGATGCGTTGTGTTGATGTTATTTGCAATACTCAAGGTTCTGTTGAACGAGCAACAAACTGGATTAAAACGCAATCCACGTATTACCAGAATGATGGCATTTTGAAAAGAACAAATTGATCCGAGTTTTAGCCCCAGGTAGGACGACAAACACCGAATAATTAAGATCACTTTCTGGTAGAACGGCCTCTGCTAGGGGGAACTCTGGACAGCCCCGACAGGAGGGATTTCTGTCTACTCTTTCATGTTGGCTGAATTTCTGGGATGACGTGAAAAGTACCCACATTGTACCCCACCACACGTCACACACTAATCGACCATCCAAGTGCTCTGGTCGGTTGACAGAGGCATTAAAACAAAAGTTGCCCCCTTTTCGTCAACTCCCGCTCCGGGAGATTGAATCAAATCGGGTATCTCTGGATGGCGAATCCAGTGTGGGAACCTTTCCAGCATGGCGTTCTCCATGCACTGTACAAAGCCCACGTTACCATGGAACCAGAGAACGACCCAGCTTCTAGAAGCCCCTGGTTTTTAATCGCTCCAATTTTGGCATCCTCCCCAGGTCTCCGGACCATTCCGGTGCATCGACCTGAAGATGTGTGACTCCGTCTCTCAGTGCGATCCAATGCAATCTCATTTCATCTCATTATCTGAAACCGCTTAATCCTATATAGGGTCACGGTGAGCCGGAGCCTATCCCGGAAACACAGGGCGTAAGGCAGGAATACACCCGACGACGGGACGCCAGTCCATCGCCGGGCCCAATGCAATATAGATTTACTTATTTATCCCGGAGAGTCAAACAGTCATAGGACTTTTTTTTAAAATAGGGTTCTGCAGTGTTTTTTTTTATTTTAAGACTGATGCATTTTCCCGTCAAAATTGTAGGCAGGTTATTTGTGTGAAGCTTCTGGGAAAATCCAGGATTCATCTATAGTTGGTCAACAGGAGGTGGTTTCTCAAACATTAATAAATTCTAACCTCATCTCATTGTCAGAAACCGCTTAGTCCTGTACAGGGTATAAGGCAGGGATATACCCACGATAGGACGCCAGTCCATCACCGGGCACCGCAGGCAATTTAGTCTGCACGCCAATTAACCTATGCAGCGGCATGTTTTTGGACTGTGGGAGGAAAACGGAGTGCCCGGCAAAAACCCACGCGGACACGGGGAGAACATGCAAACTGCACACAGAAAGGCACCCGAGCCGAGACTCGAACCCGGGACCTTCTTGCTGTGAGACGACAGCGCTAACCACTGGGCCACCGTGCCGCTCTATATAAATTCTGACTGTAAAAAAGATCCTAGGCTATGAGTACTTGTTTTGCCAGTGTACATTTGTAAAAGGTGTCTATTTGGTGTTAAAATACAATCGTATCATCAAGCTTGTACGCCATCTCGTCCGTCCCGAAGTCAGATCAGGCCCGCATTTTTGGAAGCAATGTGTGAGGAAATTTGCGCACTTTGAAAAAAACGCCACTAATGTCAGGAGGTAACACTACCACCACAGATACAGAAACAGATGGCAATTAGAACACTTGTAATGGAGCGTCACAGACACCTTCTGCACTGCTTTCCCTTGGCGGGCCAGGGTATGGCACCTTGACGCCCACGGGAATGAACTTTGGACAACATTTGTGCGATCCACCACCCTGTACAACAGAGCTGCAGTACAGGCAATGTGCCACCTCCTTCATAATCGTCCGCGACTGAGCTCACACTGGCAGGCTAACCCCACACCACTTTGAGGAATCAACAAATCACCCATCCACTCAATCACTCGGTCAACTCCACCACCAACCATGCACCCTACGCGCCACATAAGCACAGAAGCAATCAAACAACTATTCAGGCCACCAACCGACCAGCCATCCACTCCGCTAATCAAGAAACCACACAGCCATTCATGCAATCTCTTTTGTGTGTGTGTGGTGTGTAAACTTGTATTCTGATATTTTTCAGTGCCAGACTTCCGAGCTGTAGACTAAGTTTCCAGGTAAGGGCATCAACTTTCGGAGTCACTCTGACATTTGCAAGGTTCGTGCCATTGTGCTTCTCCTTATGCGACTGCTTAATGGACCACAATGACCAGACTCCTCCTGGCGCCTCGAGAACGACACAAGCAATTTATGGCCACTGGCGAGGTGGGTATTTACAAACTATTGTGTGAAGGACTGTGCTTGCCACAGTGGTCCATCCATATTTAATATCCGTGCGTTAGACAGACGTGAATGCAACAGAACACTCAGGCTTTGGATGGACAATTCGAGTCTATACCCTTTGTGAGCAAGACAATATTTAGCTATTTATAGTTGAACCCAAGTTATAGGTGTTGGCGTTCAGCGAAATTTGATTAATACTGTGGCATTGAAAACACACGATTTACCAAAGTATTTTGATGATGATCCACTAGCAGCCCAATTAAAAATCCATTCAACAGTCAAACAACACTGCCTTACAAAAGTGAATTAAACATTTTGTTCAAGCATCGTGTCACCCGGCCTTTCTTTATAGCAAGTGTACAAAACGGTGTTATTGAGGATCAGTTGGTTTTATATCTGTCTAGTTTTTTTTTTCCCATGTCCTTTCAGTACTTAAAACATATCTTCGTTCATAAAGATTCGTTTGTTCCCATTACCTAAATGTAATTTGCATCAGCAAATAATTTGTATCAATTGTAAATAATGTACAGTAATACATTCTTACATTCACCAAACAACGCGTGGACTGTGAAGACTCAATTTGATAAATCTTAAGCATCACTACTGGACGAACGTAATGATGATAATTGCTCTCCAAAGCTGTTCTTTCTGGATATTCTCAGAATGCCTGAGGACGCCTCTGGGGGGAGAAACGTCGCGAAGGAGAGAGGAGGAGCGCTCGACACGGTAACCGCCTACGCACGTTCCACCTCCCACGTTAGAGGCATCTTCAAGTATTTTGAGACGATTCCAAAAGAACGGGTTTGGAAAGTAATCATGCATCGAGCTGTGAAAACCTACACCAGTATACAACTATACCACGTATTGCGATTGTTATTAATGACAAGAATACATGATTGGGCGAAAAAATATATATTATTCTTGTAAAACCGCTTTGAAATGCACTTACAATTGTTAGTCATATCTCTTCATTACATAACAATGATATACAAAAACATCTGCAAGCAGTGACTTTAGTAAAACAAGTTGATGATTTACAGCAGAATAGCGATGCCCAGAGGTTCCTAGAGACTCGATACAGACGACTCCTAGAGACTCGATACAGACGACTCCTAGAGACTCGATACAGACGACTCGATCACTTGGGCCCCCAAGTCAAGAGCGAGAAAGAAACACGACTGTGCCAGCCTAGTTTGCCCCGTGACCTCTCCCGCTCACACCCCCCCCCCCCAGGTGTGGGGTGCGGCGGGGAGGGTGATAACAATCCGGAGGGTCCGAGGGTACTGGTGGATGATTCAGTGCCAAACAGCACTGCGGACGGAGCTTCCCAATCAAGTCTTACGCAGCATTGCCAGCTGTGGCCGAAAACGTATCCGAAATCACATAAACTTCACGGCGTGAGCCCAATTAGACAACAAAATAAATCTAAACGATTGGAAATTATCACGCAAAGGCAATGCTTTCAATTTGTATGTAATTTAATGAAAGTTCTGGCTCGCATGTAAATTCAGAAATCATTGAATAAACGTGGCCAGTTTTCAAGCTCGTTAGATCCCTGATATAAACAATATACGAAACTAAGGGTGGGTTCATATTGGTTCAGCATTCGAATAATTATAGGATACTTTGTGTTACGAACAGAGAAAACGAATAAACAAGGTCAACTTGACTTGAAGAGCATCTGACACCGTAACAAAAGATGACTGCATAATTTGATTACACTCAGCTTAGGAGTAGATTAAGGTATCATGTTGATGGAACCACATTGTCACTTACATAGCTGAGGGGTGTGCTGGTGGAGGGCTCAGCGGCCAATTGTAAAGTAAACATATTCAAGAGAAGAACTTCCAGTGTCTCTCCTGGACTCATTATTCCTGTCAACGAAAAGTAGGTCAACCGTCTCTATTGAACGTACCCGTGCAGCAGCCTCTTGTGTCAATCTCTAACCCCTCTTACCGTGCAGCTCACGGCGGTTTATTAACCACAGTCCACCAACCCGATCAGTAAAGATTAGCAAAAGCAAGTGGCGTGGCCACTGGAACAGAGCATAGGATGACTTAGTATAGCTGAACTGCCCTCGACGGACGAGGGCACGTCCCGACTGCATTGGACAATATTCAGACTGGACACCTGCCGAGCTTGCGAGGTCTGTGGAGTTCATTCAATACGGAGTCGGTAATGTTTGTTTACTGCCCAACACCTACTATGGCCACTAACCCAACAAGCCAGTTATTACCACGGTGTTCTCTTGCTCTGTGGTCCGCTGTATGAAAAGTAAAATGCTATATAATGTTATGTTGACATGTGTTCATGACGAGTGTGATTACAGTGGTGAAAAAAGTTTGTGAACGCTTTATAATTTTCTGTATTTATGCAAAGATTTGACCTAACATGTGATCAGATCTTTAAGTTCTAATAATAGACAAAGAGAGCCTGATTACACACACAGCATGCGATGAAATTGAGCAAATTGATCCAACAGTTATTGCCATCAATGGGATGCAATCAGCAGTGAGTTTGGGTGGCCCTGTCCCACAGGCAAAACGATACATTTTGGTCGTCACCACACGCTTGTGGCAGCGTGTTATGCCCCGATCAAAAGCGCTTTCTGAGGACCTCAGAAAAAGAGCTGTCGATGCTTATCAGTTTGGCAAGGGTTACAAAACCATTTCTAAATATTTTTACGAGCGATTGTCCAACGAAAATCACTCCGAGAACAAGGCATACAATAATCCTGAAGGTCACAAAAAATCCCAGAGTTGGATCTCTGGGCATCCATTGCATTGGCTGTCAGTATTCTTGAGTCCACCATTCCCAAAAAAACTGAACAAGAATGATTTGTATGAGAGGATATCAAGAAGCAAACCACTGCTCTTCAAAAACATTGCCAACTCTCTCAAAATCTCCAAAGACCACCTACATAAGCCAGAATGAAATTTGCAAGAATGTTCTGTGGACAGATGAGTCTTAGAGTTAAAATTTTGGCTTCAATGAGAAATGTTGTTTGGCGAAAAACAAACACTGCAATCCAACATAAGATCGTCATCCCAACCGTCAAGCATGGTGGTGGGAGAATCATGTTTTGGGGCTGCTGTGCTGCTTCCGGACCCGGATGGCTTGGCACTGTTGATGGAACCACGTGTTCTGGGTCATACCAGCAAACTCTACAGGAGAATGTCAGGGCTTCCATCCGTGACCTGAAGCTTTACAGAAGTGCGCCATGCAGGAAGAAGCAAATGGCAGAAGCAAATGAGATTTAGCATTTTGGAATGGCCTAGTCAAAGTTCAGACCTTAACCCAATTGAAATGTTGAGGCAGAAACTGAAGTGAGCAGTTCATGCAAAAAGGTCCACAAACATCTGTGAGTTGAAGCAGTTCTACAATGAAGAATGGCCCCATATTTCACCACGCCGATGTGCAGGGCTGATCAACAGCTACGGGAAACGCGTGGTTCAAATTCATCGCTGCTCAAGGGAGTGCCACCAGTTACTGAATGAAAAGGTTCAGACTTTTTCCTAACAAGGAAACTAACTCTTGCATCATTTTGCGCAATAAGCACATACGTTTGGAGCATTTGTTTTCGTTTGCTATCTGTTTAATCAGGTGTCATTTATCTATTATTAGGTCTTGGCTGAAGATATGATAAGATTTTAGATCAAATTCATGCAGATGCAAGGGTGCACTTTTTCTCACTGTAGTAGTGTGTGGTTCCAAAACTAAACATATTTTCTCTGTACTTCTTTATTCATATACAATGTTGGAAGAATGAGATTTGGAATGTTTGCATAAGTCGATATGGATTGTGACTTCACTCTGATATTTAGACCGTCAAACATTGTCCACCGGATCAATACAAATATACAAAAAGTTGCGCTGCGTGGGTGAATACAGTCTCCATGGAATTTTAAAACATTTTAAATAATATATATTTTTTTTAAACGCGCAAATTCCACGCCTGGCTATGAACTAACTAGACGCAGTTTATCTTTGCCATCGATGTTCCGAGGCAGATGCTTTCGGAGCTGCGCAGTTCGGTGAAAGTTGTCTCAATGTGAAATCTCAAGAAATACCAGATCTTATTGTGCGATGGCCCACACCGGTTAAGAGTGTGGTTGATGCCAGCTTAAAGCGAATGGACGACACATTTCAACCACTTACCTTGAAACGAACAATGTGAAAAAGGTAACCCGCGCACATTACAAAGCAAAACACGAGCGACTTTCTGTCTGGGCAGCGCACAGCAGACACCGGAACTGGTCGTCTCTCACCTGTACGCGATCTCTCCGCGCCGGAGGAATTTCTTGCCTCTCGTTTTCGCTCAGCGGAGCAGCCGACGGGAACACCTGTGAGTTCCTCCCCCAGCGCGCTCGGCGGAGCACGGAAGCTCCGAACAGGTTCGCCTCCCGTCCATGCCTCTCGCAGCCCCCTCTCTCTCTCCCTGGTTCTGTGCTCACATCCAGCGACACGCGGCGTTACCCCGACGGGTTGCCCCGAGGTCGTGGCGAGGGGGGGCGGTGAGCTGGTGCCGGGTAAACCCCACGCAGCACAGAAGCCGGAGTTACAAACCACGTCTACGGTAACGAGCACAGAGGCGTGATTACAAATCGTGCTGCACGCTCCGCCCTGGCCGCGCTCGATTGGTGGGATCGAGAATGTCACAGTGACGGCTGGTTCGACAGGTCGGGCCTGTCAGTCGGGCAAATAACAACGTTTGATGCCTGCCCGTACAGCCGCAGGCGATCACATGCTTAGCACGGGCCAATGAAGCAGTCCATTGTTATCGCCAGCATCTCTCCTGCCACGGCCCAAAGTTGAATGGCCCTCGTATCCAACGCAAGTCACCATCGTTAACTTTTTAAACCGGTCAGTGGACGTTGTAAGAAATCATTAACCGAAGATGTGACGCACCCGAAATCCCTTCTTTGAATAAATAAAACACACTCACAAACGTCGCATTGTTACCCTTCTCGCTCCAACAGTGTGCTCGTGAAATGGACAAAGTCCAGCAAACCCATCCGGCTCTGGCCGTCAAACCTCCTGGCATGGCGGTGTCCGCCTCTCTTCCTCGAGTCTCGGAAGCGAACGCCGACTCTTGTGTCCTTCGCGTAATTCACTCCTCTCTCGCTGCGCGTTCATCATTCGCACCGAGAAGGCGTTTCTCGTTCGCGTTTAGCCTCACATCTCCTCAAACAAGATGACGTGCGCGGCCTCGTGTGTGTGTATAATCTCTAAACGAGTGAGGAAATGTAAACCAGAGGTGGCAACGATGAGGTTAGTGGCGCACTTTGCTGTGGACCTGTAAGGGGCAAGTGGACTCATCACCATCTATTTCCCTCTAGACGGGAATTTAGTGCTGTCCCCCCTCCTTCAATGCGAGCGTTTTCTCCGGGATGCTCCAGTGCGTAATAATCACTCATTATCGATTAGCGGAATAGATCTTAAAATAAATACACAGCGAAGCGGGAGGAGCCTCTTAAACAGGAATGCTACGGCTCAGCGTGGCTCTCCCGGATAAATAAGCAACACGGAGCTCACATCCACGCCTGTAGCCGAGATGTTGATTGATTTGTCAGAATTGAGGACACTGCTTGAAACGACTGAGCTGACATTCTTCATTACTGTCACTGTCAGGAAAAGATTTCCCTTTGCCAGGAGCATTAAACCCCCCATAAATCGTTGCCACCGCGGCGCCACATGGGCAAGCTGTCACCGAACATGTCAGGGAAATTAGCCCATCTAGAAAACAGAGGTATGAAAAAATGCCAATGCCTTCAGAGCTTTGATTAAATTCTCCCCACACCTTTAAAAAAAAAATACTTGCTGCTGGTAAGGATGACATTAATGGGTTCGTTGCGTTTCAAAATACGTTCTGGCCAGGAGAATCACGTGAGGTGTGGGTGGAGTACATCAAGGTTTTTTTTTTCCGGAGGGGGCGAGATGATGAGTCAGTGTCAGGGATTCGCGTTGACACACGGGGAGTGTTTTCCCCAGGATTAACGCGTTTCCTAACGATGCCTCCTCCTCATCGCTGCGTTACTCATATTGGCCGAAAATAATTGTTGAAAAAAAAAGGTAACTGCTTGCTCACGTTACCGCCGGCGGAAGAGCCTCAAAAGAGACTTAGCTCATGGCAGATATCGTATAGGCAGGATGTTGCTTGGCCTACTCTTCCACGCGGGAAACACATCGTGGCAGAAGAGGTGGAAATGCCTGCGTATGCGTCATCCTACGCACTGCTGCGTCGACTGAATCGGCATTCGTGAAACTTGCACCGCTGGTTCAAGTCAGTCAACCATTTGGTTTCTTTTTTTAAAGCTAGAATCGTTTGGGCTACGCAGCTCTTGTAACAGTTGTCCAGCGGGGAGGGGTAAGCAAGTTACAACCGGCACGCGGAGAGATCGAAGAGGGGACCGTTGCTCTAGAGTTATTCAACAGAACACAATGTTGAGACGTTTCATTGTAAGCTCACCCATATGTACACTCGATCGCTTACATGCCACATACACGCGAGAATTTGTCCGATTCAAGTTTTGAAAATGTGTGATCTATTTGTTGAGTGTTGTACCCTGTTTGTGATATTATATATTTATATAAAGTTGCTGATGTCAATCCGTTCGGTCAGCTAACGCTATATTAAACAGTCATGAGTTACGTGCTATACAACACACTTACAATATATGTCTCACTCCACAAAAAATATATTAGATGGTAAACCAGGGTGGCGCGGTGGTGGCGCAGCGAGTAGCGTTGCTGCCTCACAGGAAGAAGGTCCCAGGTTCGAATCTCGGCTCGGGTGCTGCTTTCTGTGTGGAGTTTGCGAGTTCTCTCCCCGTGTCCGCGTGGGTTTTCGCTGGGCACTCCGGTTTCCTCCCACAGTCCAAAAAAACATGCTGCTGCATCGGTAAATTGGCTTGCAGACTAAATTGCCCTCAGTGCCCGGTGATGGACTGGCGTCCCATCGTGGGTATATCCCTGCCTTGCGCCCCGTGTTTGCCGGGATAGGCTCCGGCTCACCGCGACCATGTACAGGACCATGCGGTTTCTGACAATGAGATGAGATTGAGTGAAGTGGTGCAGAAGGATGTGTGACTCTAATCGGACTTGCCGATGATTGTTCCTAACGGTGTCAAGATCGACCTCTGTTGAGGAAGTTCGTGAGGGACGCTACAGGGGAGTTGGAAACAGTCGCCCTCCAACAACAACAGAGGGCGGAAGGGGGAAGCTCACAACAACGAGCGGAGCGCAGGGCAGTTAAAATCAAGTTAGTTGGCACAGTAGGAAACACAGGTGGTATCTCGGTCAGTTATCTCAGTCAGTCAGCCCATAGCACCTAGGATCCGTGGCTTCCTATCAGCGAACCTTCAATACTTCGCGTGATAACCTCAAAGTGCACCTGGCCTGGCACAGGCGCCGTGGGGACGTCACCGCCACTTAATAGTGAACAGCGGTTGTCGTTGTCCCGTCATAGGTCACCAATCCAAACACCAGCCAGGCTCGACCACTGCTTAACTGTCACGATCTGACGAGATTAAGCGCATTCCTGGTGACGTGATCACGATGTCGCCACATAATGAGTCACTTGTTTCTAAATAGACAGCACAGCGATGATGATGATGATGACAGCTACAATGTACCGATTACCAAAGTCTTGTTTGTAACGGGCACGTCGCAGTGGGGGTTGGATGTCAGCGATGCACGTCTTTTGCCCCGGTACTTATCGTTCTACAGTCAGAGTAATGTCGAAAGAGTTACGCTGCAAAGTAATTTAACTCCTTTTTTTTCCCATTAAAATGCTGAACCTGATCGTTAAACATTCACCGTCGAGGTAAAGATTAAAAACATGCGCGCCCATGGCAAGCGGAGCTTAACTGATGGGAACGCGTTGTAGGGAATGGTTACAGTTTAAGTTCATTCCGAATTTATTTTTTAAATAACCAACCAGGAGTGGGAATAAGACTCATGAATCACGAGACGACGAGGCATAGCCTCGAATCTCTTCCTCCCTGATTTAAAGAACATTCGTATTCCGTGTCGGATCTTTTCGGTGGCCCAGTGGGTAGCGCCGTCGCCTCCTCACAGCATGAAGGTCCCGGGTTCGAATCTCGGCTCGGGTGCCTTTCTGTGTGGAGTTTGCGAGCTTCTCTCCCCGTGTCCGCGTGGGTTTTCGCCGGGCACTCCCGTTTCCTCCCACAGTCCAAAATACATGCTGCTGCACAGGTTAATTTGCTTGCTGACTAAATTGCCCGCAGGTGATGGACCGGCGTCTCATTATGGGTATATCCCTGCCTTGGGCCCTGTGTCTGCCGGTACTAAGCGGTTTCTGACAATGAGATGAGATATTTTCGGTGGTCGCTTTCCATGGCATTACCTCTGTGACGGGGTGAGTAGCGCTGCCGCCCCAGAGCGAGAGGTGCCTCGGTTCGATTCCCGGCTCGGGTGCCACCCTCCTGTGTGCAGTTTGCGCGTCTCTCTCCTGCCAATCCGGTTTTGTCCTCCAGGACAAAGACAATCGCTGCCCTGCACCGTGTGTCTGCAGTCGACAGTCTCGACCACACCGCGACTCTCAAACACGATTAAGCCGGTTCCGTGCGTAATTTGTTCGTATTAAACCTCGGCTTTAATTACACTTGCATCACATTATTGGTTTCAAGTGATGCACCGAGGAGATTGCTGAAGATTCACATAGCGTCCTTCAGGAAACCCACAAAACATTTCAGTTTTCTAAATTGGCGCACGCTCCTTATGTTGTAAGAACGTTTGAGTCGGCGCTTACATAACAACACACATCGTCACGAAGGGCGGTTACACTCTTTCAAATGATTACAATCTGAGGTGGCTGGCTTGACTCACGCTCCTAGTACCAGACCGGTTGGGGTCTTGGATTCAAATCCAGACAATTGTTTGCGATCGAACCAGGCTCTCAAGGGTGGCGAGTTGAAGGTCATCTACTGCTGCGTCGACGAAATATAATTGGGGCGGTGAACTGGCCGAGTATTCGAACGTCTGCTGCGTGCTGTAGATGGTGCTCGGTTCAGCCCCAGCGGCCGCCCTGGTTAATACTGCGGACATAACTCTATATCATGATTGCATCATTACATAACTCTATATCGTGCGGCAGCCGGGGTTTCAGTTCACTTTCTTTCCGTGTTCCTATTGCCTTCTCGTGTAACGTGACAACTCTGCAGAGTATTGCGCTCATCAAGCTGTAGGCTGTTATCTCAGCTTGGAGCTAACTGCATCGTCGCCATTTGGCAGCCAGCCAGAGGCCACCGCAAAGACCAATTCATCATAAACGTGTGCTGTCTGCTTCACGGTGGATGTAAAAAAAACCCCATGACATTAGTCATCAGGGTGGTGCTGTGCACACCTTGTGCCACACAGGTACAGCTGCCACGGGAAGTACCCTTATGGCCAGACTGCAGCACGGCACTGGCAAGATGTTAGGTGCTGTG
Organism: Mordacia mordax; assembly: GCA_036362905.1. Taxonomy (NCBI): domain Eukaryota; kingdom Metazoa; phylum Chordata; class Hyperoartia; order Petromyzontiformes; family Petromyzontidae; genus Mordacia; species Mordacia mordax. Next base: position 906,880 of record JAZEWT010000018.1, read on the forward strand.
AGCGACTCAGGTATTTAAGCAAACATCACAATTAATGCCAATGATTAATGTTGCCTTTCGGCGGTTTCAGCATCTCCCGTGCAGAGGTGTGCAACGCTTTGTGACCCTCGGGTAAAAAAGCACTTTAGAAGTGCAATTATTATTATTAATGGTTCAGTTGTGGCTAAGGGGCAGTTGATGGGATCTCTAACCTTGTTGCACCAGAACCACGTCCCACAGGACATGGTTCTTTAGCACGGGGTGATGCGCTTGTTTCTGTCAAGGGTTCGTAGGAGAATTGATCTCAAGACATGTCACCATCAACAAAACAGTTGGAATATGATTTAGAAACACACACCCCCCCCCCCAAACAACAAAGGAATGTAACTGATGTAGGTTTTCAGCACAGTCACACAGAGTTCACTCCTCAGTCACAGAGAGCGTCCTGAAGATGACTCCAGCGTGGGAGGCGAAACGTCGTGAAGGAGAGAGGGGGAGCGCTGGGCACTCGACACAACTATCCCACAACAGCTTTAGTCAGCAGTTAAAAAAGACTGTTAATCTACTACATATCAGTGTAAATATGTAATGAAGATCTTTTAATCAGAAGCTTGTGTTAATATTTATTTATATGGCCTTTCTCAATGGGGTATTACCCGTAGATCCTGTATAAAATACCACAGTGACTCAACCTTGTCCAGCACCTGAATAAGCCACAGACTTCTCCCATTGGAAATGAGGCCAAAATGAAAGGTGGGCAGGAAGAGGATTAGGTTCAAATATTCGTATCCCGAGATTGCGGGTGGGCCAGCCAACATTGATTCTCGACACAAGCTCAGTGTGGCCCGGGGCCACAATAGACCTACTAATTTTAAAACCGTATGTAATCCGTCACTGCAAGGATTTTAGTTGCGTGTCTATTTGAGAACTGCTACCTGACATCATCAGTGTGGGAGCAGGTTTCACATCACTGTGATGAAGGTGGAGACCCAAAGATTGTTGTTGCGTTGTTATCGGAAATCGCTAATATGTTTGTGTATAATGTGCGGCAAGCCACAGGTAGAGTGCTTTACAGTCATACGCAGCCCTTAGGCAGGCAGAGGTCAGTCCCCGGTGCCCCGTATGGATGGGTGATGTTGGAGCGATGTGTGAATGGGATTGCTGCGCGTGGCGTTTTCACGCTGCACCGTTGTTTGGGATGGTGTTCTCGCGGTACAACCATCGCCCATCACACATGGCAGAGTCTTACGGTGCGCCTACGCGGACATGGAATAATTATCGTAAACTCGCACAGTGCATATTAAACAAGCTAATAATAATATTACAATTCGTATCGCGCCGCACACATCCCACGCCTGGTCATGGGCTGTGGAGAGAGCGACGTGTTAACAATATCATCTTTAAAAAAAATCGGGCAATGAAATAACGAGCGGCTATTATTAGTTGTGGGAGGAAGTACACCCAGAACAGGGGGAGAATATACAATACACAAACTCCATACAGAGAAGTGCCAGAGGCAGGGATCTGCTTGTCTTGTGATCGGTGAGTGTAGCTTATTGAGTATATCTTATAATAATTGTACCTGACGTGAGCGTCAAGCGTTGCTAATAAAACCTACTGGCCTGTGGCCACCGAGGCCAGATCTGTCCTGACTGCTAAATAATAATAATAATTGCATTTATAGAGCGCTTTTCACCCGAGGGTTACAAAGCGCTCCACAGAGCTGCGGAGGGAACGGCGCGTCAACAACAACGACATCAGAATGAAAAATCAGCAGCAACAACATTTTTTTGGGGTTTAAAAAAATATCTCAACAGCGTTGCAGAACAAGCAATCGTCACCCAAGTGCCACAAAGTGCTGCACAGAGCCGCCGAGAGAACGACATATTAACAACGAGGCAAGAACGCAAATCAGTGTACAGCTATAAAACTCTGGACTACGGACATCAGGAGAGAATCGCCAAGTGTTTGGAAAACTGGACAGGCTTTCATGAGATACAAACTGGTGGCTGAGTCAGAGGCAGAATAGAATTAATTTAAAGTGATTATAATATGTGAGCGAGGCAATAGAACCCTTTCAAATGGACCCCCGCCCTGCTTGCAATTGTACCTGGAAGAAAGCAGCGCTGTGGAAGGGACTTAGCATGAACATGGTACCTACATACAAATAGGAGTCATGTACGTGACACACACACAGCGCCTGAGGATGCCGCTAACGTGTGAGGCGAAACGTCGCGATGGAGAGAGGGGGAGCGATCGACGCGGCTATCTCGAAAGAGCAGATTTTCGAAGCGATCGTCAAAAACGATTGAACCAAATTGTTGAGGCTGATCGGGCGATCTTATTTGTTGTTGTTGCGCTGCAGTAACACGGCGTTTCACACGCGCGCACACTGCACGTGTGTTTCACGTGAAGTCATCACTGAGCGAAACTGCCACCGGAAAGTTAATTTAAAGTATGTGGTTGTTTTTTTCTCTCTCTCTCTCTCGTACTCATCGAGGCAGTCTCGAGACACACACCCGAGGTGTTCATCAACATAAAGACAGCGGAGCGTTGTGGATCAGCGCACGTGAGCTGCCATGACATCATGGATCATGGTCGACACCAGCGATGGATCGCAGCCAAAGGAGGGGCACAGCTGGGAGGAGATGGAGCGGTGAGAGCAGCTCGGCTGGCGGAGATGTGGGCAAGCCATCAACTAGCAGTGCATAGATCATGACCGCTGATTATTACTTATATTTCGTAAAGTCATGAAAGGCACATAAAACTGTGTTTTAAGGACAGGTGCAAACATTTGCACACATGATTACTGTTATTACCTAGGTCCAGTCACGCTTGTGAACTGCCATTATCTTGATGCGAGTAAACCCATACTTAAAGTGTATTTCATTTCTGCAGATGAATCGAGTCCTGCAGGAAATTATACTTTTGTCCCTTTTTATATCACTTGACGTGTATATGCAAAGCCAGAGTTAGCAACTGTAGCATATGTACAGTGTACATCAGACCTATTGTGCAACAATACCTTGCACATCCTGTTTTGTAGATGTTGCATTTAAACGCTCTTTTTCGAGCGTGCCTTTACTGGGTGGTGCTCAATCTTGCAGCAATTGAAAAGAGTTGCCGGTCGAGTTGTGAGCTACAGAGAGGGCTAAAGGCTAGTGAGGTTTTAAAATTATTATTCATATTGTGTGGGCCAATTTTGTACCGGTAGCAGCTAGATTTAATGATAGGTTTGCTGCGCCGTGGAATCTCAATAAACAAGACTGACTGTAATTTTATTTCCATTCACGTCTCGTTTGAGTAAGAGACATGTTGAATTTCATATTTAGTTATAAGTGCGATGGGCGAAATAAACAATTCGTCTGTCAACATGACCTGTGGGATGCACAGTGGCCCAGTGAGTAGCGCTGCTGCCTTACAGCGAGAAAGCCCTGGGTTAAATTCCTGGCTCGGGTATCTTTCTGTATGGAGTTTGCATATTCTCCCCGTGTCCGCGTGGGTTTTAACCCGGTGCTCTGGTTACGTCTCAAGAGCACGCTGTCAAGGTTAATTGTTCAATGCAGTATCAGTTTTCAGTTGCAGGAGGCAGGAGCCTATCCCGACAGACACAGGGCGCAAGGCTGGGCTATACCCAGTATATAATAATAATAAGATTTGCATTTCATCCGAAGGTCACAAAGCGCTAATGCCAGTACATCGCAGGGCACTTTGGGAAATTTACTCAGCAGGCCAATTAACCTCAGCAGCAGCGTTGTTTTGGACAGTCAGAGGAAACTGGAGTACCCGGCGAAAACCCACGCGTACACTGAGAGAGAGAACACGTAAACTTCGCACAGAAAATCATCCGAGCCGGGAATCGAACCGGGGCCCTCGGCAGCGTTACTCAGTGCACCAGCGCGAGAGGTGTTTGGGTCAGTCCTGGGTCCCACGATATTCTCATCCCCTCTCCACCCTGTTTCGGAGAATGAATGGGACCACCCTGCAGTTATTTTGGAGCTGTTAGGCTTTAAAACAAATGTATTTTATTGTAATGCCTGTCTCGGATCTGCTTTATAAAGATATGTTCATACTATTCTATCACATATGTTATGTGTTCAGAAAATAAATTCGAGCGTGCAGGCCTGCTGGGCATGGGAGGGCTTTAGGAGAGATGTAATATGGTGTTGTGCTGACCACAGTTGTATACTCTCTGGTCAACAGCTGTGGCTACATGGCCATGACAGATATGTTTCTACTCATTTATGGAAATGCACTGGTTTAGGTCGGTGTGCCAGAGAGGCACTTCTCAAAACGTGAATATTTGCACTTTCTCGAACGTTTTAATCTCATGCAACACGAATATTTTTTTTTATAAGGGGAAGGTGAGTAAATCGTGGGCTGCATGACGAATAGATCATTGATATTGGTGAAAGAAGAAATATTTCTACGAAAAAAATTCCATTTCCGAATGAAATGGACGGTGTTTGTTCGGTAGATGGGTATGGTTCAGTTTCATCTGTAATGCCTGTTTCAAAACATTGCGACATTGTTTTTAATTATTCCACTGTAATCCACAAATGAAACATTTGAAGGATGAAAGTATGAATCTGAAATGTGTAATTCATGCAATTACTGTATGCGAATGAGACAAAAGTATATAAAAACGTAACATTTATGAAAAACAAATCTTGGTAATTCTGAAATGTTGCAACATCCAAAGGCAAGCCATTATTTTAACCTTATGCCATGAATTCTATGTCGTGGAAAATCCAACCTGCATGGGAAACAATGCAACTTGGAGTGAGCTTCTAAACAACCACTGCATCTCGAGAAGCTGAAACCGCATTTGAATGGCGGGTTTTATCTATAGAGTCTATACTTCGCAGGCGGATTGTTTACATCTGCCAGAGCGGGTTTGAATATTCAGAAATGTAAACACCAGTTGCAACATAGCAGATGTATTAGATAGCATGGGACACAATATTTTAGCTCCTTCGTGTTTATAACAAGTCTTTCTCCATGACAGCAATCTGCAGTCAAAATACATCAACTGACGGTATATCTGATGCGTATTTTTCTATTCTTTATCGGTGCCCACTAAACCCTGTCCGCACAGCCGCCAGGGACCGAAGTCTCCGCGGCGGGCAGCGCAAGGCAGGGACGATCAGACCGCCACACTTGCGCCCGTGTTTCACAAGAGTTCAATTGCGAGCCATAAAATAAACCATTTGCATGGCGCCGTGTTATTAAAACACACGGGGTGCTGCCCTCGCATAATGGTGAGCGCAGAGGACTTGTAAACCAGAGGGGGGCCCGTTTGATTGGATCGACCGTCTGTGCCTGCCCAGATGGACAACACCATGGCTCGGCAGGTTGCGTGTGGCCACCGTGGAAGAGTAGGCCAAGAAACTCCCTAGTGGTGGCTTTGTAGATCTCCATATAGTGGAGGTCCTGCCTCCTGTGGCGGCGTGAACAAGAAATTATATGGTTGTAACTTTACCTATTACGAATGGAGGTGTCATAAAACATTTAACTGTAACAAATAGCGTGTATTTAAAGAAAGCGATATTCTGAATACACATAACTTACATGTTCCCTCGAACTTTCTGCATGGAAGATCACAAGTGTGGTCTGCGAACATTGAACAAAGTTCCGTACAAATACAGGGCCATTGTTCCATTTCACTTACCAGCAGCTTCTTGCTCAGACGAGTCCGTGACCAGGACTGCAGTGTCAGCAGAGTCGCGCACACGCTATGTCTCTCGCCTTGCTCACCGTTCCACACCGCGCAGGGGCCGAGACCACGAACGCATTTTAAACGCTCGACGTTTATGAAATCGTACAGAGAGAGATGAACGATTATTCCAACCACCTTAGGCTTGGCATCAGGCGCCGAGATCGTGCGAAGCGCTGTGATGTTAAAAGGGTTGCCACCTCTTACAAAAAAAAAACGGGACGCCAGAGCGAGTTTGAAAAAGGATAAACTCATGCAGTGTAATGTTTGGCCCAATGTGAACTTGTCCAACGTTACACGTGCAGCAGCAATGCTCCTTATCTCTATTAAAGCAGAGGCACTGGCTCCTGCTTCAGGTAGAGCCTTTCCCCTAAAGTCGTTCAGGATGGAGGATACGGTTAATGAGAGATATTCTAATCCCACATTGAGCTGACAAACGTACTCCATTAGATTGGTTATACGTTACTTGTTCTTCATGTCAACACAAAGCTATTATATATCCTTACTAATTACAATTAATTTTACTAATGAAAACTGTATCGTAATTATTTTCCATTTACACGAACTGCAGCCGACACGAGTGTCGCAGTGATCTCATCTCATTGTTATAAACCGCTTAGTTCTCTACAGGGTCGCGGTGAGCCGGAGCCTATCCCGGCAGACACAGGGCGCAAGGCAGGGATATACCCACGATGGGACGCCAGTCCATTACCGGGCACTGCGGGCAATTTAGTCTGCCAGCCAATTAACCTATGCAGCAGCATGTTTTTGGACTGTGGGAGGAAACCGGAGTGTCCGGCGAAAACCCACGAGGACACGGGGAGAGAACATGCAAACTCCACGCAGAGAGGCACCCGAGCCGAGATTCGAACCCGGGACCTTCTTGTTGTGAGGAGGCGACAGCGTTACCCACTGGGCCACCGTGCCGTCCGACAATGTGATGACGAAGCTTGTTTGTAATCCGAAGAAGCCATGGGGGCATCATTTGTTTTTTATGGGGAGTAAAAATAGAGTCATTTACAAAATGTTAAAACAGTGGTGCGGCGGTAAAACATCCCTGCCCCTGCCCGGGCACACACACTAACTTGAGTATTCTCTCCACCTGTTCTGTGTGGGTTTGCTCCGGGTTCTCCGTTTTCCTCCCACACCTACGAAACACTCTTTAACGTGCAAACTCCACGCAGAGAGGTGGCACCCGAGCCGGGATTTCAACCCATGTCCTTCCCGCTGTGATGTGGCAGCGCTACTCACTAATCATCGCAATCGGCTCATATGGATTACGGGTATGTACACCACAGTACACCGCACATTTAAACATTGTTTAACAGTACGTGTATATTTCATGGGGATAGCAGAGAGGGGTGCGACGGGACAGACCTCGAGCCCTGAACCCAACCTTGTTTTCTATCGGTGGCTAAGATCGTGGAGCGAGGATTTTCCGTCCACTGCGTTTACAAGGAACCCGACCCCACGATCGCGGAGAACCTCCTGTTATAGTGTCAGGAAACAAGTTTTGCTGACTGGCTGGAGGGTATGATGGGTCAGAGGCTGGCGATGGGAGGGGGAAGGGAGAATGGCGGGGAGGGAGAGAAGAGAGAGAGGTGAAGGAGTGGGCAGCAAATTGTCTGAGTACGCCTGAGGATGCCTTCAAATCATGCCAAGAACTCCATGCTAATAACTCCGTGATAAACTTTCCCTTGCGGCACTTATACACGAGATGATTCCACCGGCTCCGAGAAGGATGTTTGAAGCCAGGACCCCGCCAGCTTAACTACAATACAAACCGCAGGCACTCCTCAACCCGTTGAGCCACTTTGGGCTCCATTGAGCTGTGCGCCTGCGGGTTCAGGCACAAGGTTCATGGCTCGAATCCAGGACTTTCCACTTTTTAAAACATTTTTATTTCAACGACGTTAGGGTTATCACCTATCGTGATTTTCCAGGCTCGTGCTCCTTTTCAATGATAATAATCATCTCTATTTCTACAGCGCGCGTTTCACAGACCCTGGGTTCCTCTTACTGAAGATTTCTTCTGCCTAGTTTGTTTTAATTGATCTCCCTCTCTTCTGAATAAATATTCAGGCACATTTATTATTTATTCCATGCATTGTTTTGGAGGTTTCTTCCTTCTGGAAGCTGCTTTCAGTTGATTTCTTCCATATTTTTTTATTGGCGGGGGGGGGGGTCGGAAACTGGAGCAGTAGGAGGAAAACCACACAGAACACGGGGAGAGAACACACACACACTCCACACGGAAAGGCGCCCGAGGTAGGAGTTGAACCGCCTCGAGCAGGACTTTCTTTTTGGATGTTACCACTGCACAGACACGCTGACATTGCCCAATTTCTGCAGGCATACGTGATTACCCAAATGAACAAATCATCAAGATTCTCTAGCTCTACTCTGCAAAACAGGGAAGGCAAGTTTAGCGCGCTTCCAGTCTGAGGACGATCTCTTGCAAAGTTAACTGGCGGCCACTGCTTTGGAGCCACAGCTAAACCAGGTGTGCCTCTCCTAACTTATAGGGACGTAAGACATTATCGGTCGCATAATTCACAGTTCTCGAAGAGGGAAGAACAAGTGGTATTGACAAAATGCGGAGATGAATACAAAACATGGGCTCTACGACGTATATACGAAACAACGTATGACGGGGAGACGTATAGCGGGGACTTCCCGTATTGTGGATTACATATGCCTATCAGTATTGTTATATAAATCGATATATCTCTAATGCGTACTATTAAGCCATCTACCTCTACAATATGTAATCTAAAGCTGCGCTTGTACATACTAAATAATGTTAAACAAATATCCCTCTCAGTACTGTGCAACATACATCCAAGAACCCATACACACGTGTACTGTGCACAAACATTGCCACACAAAGCGACATTATCATAAACATCCACTGTCACGTTATTCCGCTCAAACTTCATATCCGTGTTTTTTTAGGATCACAACTGACCATATTAATATTTACCATCGGCGAGAGTAGATCTAGCCACGTCGTTACCATGTCGTTACCATGTCACAGTTGTATACAGTATATGTAGTGTATACTGTTTCGAGCGAACACACGCAGGTTATTCGGTCGCTCAGTATTAGTACCCACTTGATCCCGAACAGGGTCGCGGGGGGAGAGAGATCCTGTCCCGACAGCCAGAGGGCGGAATGCGCAATTTATTCCGCAGATCAATTAACTTCGGCAGCAGCGTGTCTTTGGACGGTGGGAGGAAACCGGAGTTCCCGGCGAATACCCACGCGCACACGGGGAGAGAGAAGCTCGCAAACTCCACACAGAAAGCAGCATCCGAGCCGGGAATCGAACTCGGGACCTCCTTGCTGTGAGGAGGAGGCGACAGCAGCGCTACCCGCTGAGAATATGGACAGCGTTAACAAATGTGCCCGTTTAGAGAGTGAAAGAAAGGGCGATAGAGCGCACGAATGTGTGATGAGCGGCGAATGTGGAATCGCACCGTGATTTAAGCTGCAAGAAACCGTTCAGCGGGGCGAGGTAATCAAGTCACAACATCTCAGAGCACCGCGGACATTTAGACAGGACGATTAGCCTGGGAAGCGTGTCTCTGTACAGTGGGATGAAACCGAAGTACAACGTGAAATGCCACGCGGACACGGGCAGAGAGGATGTCAACTCCACACACAACGGTGGCTCCTTGACCTGGGAATCGAACCGTGGTGCTTTTTGCTGTGAGCGAGCAGCTCCACTCACCGCGCCACCACAGGCGGAGCGCGCAACACGACAGTGAGAAGACAGATGGGTGCGTGTACCCCGGGTAAATATTGAGGAAGGTTGTGGGCAAATGCGACAATCATGGCCAACAAGAGCAGGAGAGTGATTTGTTGGTTGCTATCTTCCACCACTGCTATCATCCCTACTGCCGCCTTTATGTGCTGCCCCAAGTCCACCTTTCTCAGAATTCTCTTTTCTCGGATTTCTCGAACATGCGCAAGTTCTCGAATACCGCCATTATCAACCGGCGGGTCGCGACCCATCAGTGGTTTGCGAGCGCTACCTAGTGGTTGCTCGAGACCAAGCACAAGTGGGGCCAAGTGGGCCTTGTGGTGTGGCCTGCTCATTACCCCATGTTGCAAACCACGTGCGTCTCTCTTACCTGCCTCGAGAGCGTACAGTCCAGTGATGTTCAGAGCACGCAGCTCACAGTGCTTATTTGAAAACTTTTCGCTCAGAGTCCATTGTTTCTGACCCTTAACTTCAGAACAGGTGCCGTGGCTGCTTCACAGGCGCAAGCCAGTGCACAGCAGCACCAGAGTGGCGCAACTTGCCGCAGTTATACAGGCACTCGCTGGAAGAACAGGTCTTCAATTTACCAGGCGGCAGGAAGTCTGCTGTAAGTTGGCCGAGATATCACGATGGATGATGATATATTGACGATTGCTTCGAGAAACTGCTCTCGCGACTGCCGCGACGTTTCGCTTCACACGGTCGAAGCATTCTCAGACACAGCACGAGGATACATTGCGGCTTTTCGAAGCAATCATCATGCATCGAGCCGTGAAAACCTACATCATTAAATGTAAACATTGTGCTCCTCTTCACTAACAAGCTTACATACAGTTCCACCATGTGTTTGGACATGGTGGAAATGTATGTAATTGGCTTGCAGACTAAATTGCCCGCAGTGCCCGGTGATGGACTGGCGTTCCATCGTGGGTATATCCCTGCCTCGCGCCCTGTGTCTGCCGGGATAGGCTCTGGCTCACCGCGACCCTGTTACAGGACTAAGCGGTTTCTGACAATGAGATGACATGAGACATTTCCACCTATGCATGGGTAGGGATCTACCGTGGTGTTCTGCTGAGCACATTGAACTTGAAAATCCGGAGGTGGTTCCACCGATTCGATCTGCAGGCGCGGCAGCTGGAATAATGAGCGAGGTTTTTTTTCATGTTAGTTTACACGGCTCGATGTGTGAGGAATTTCGAGAGCTGCTCTTTCGGGA
>JAZEWT010000018.1:917631-934417 GCA_036362905.1 Mordacia mordax
ATGCCCCCAACGTGGGAGGCGGAACGTCGCGAAGGTGAGGAGGAACGCTCGACATTACTATCCCAAAAGAGCAGCTCGAGAGAATTTCTCATGAGCAGAGTTATTAAATCGCCCACCCCTAGTCTCTGACCTTCATTTCGCCCAGCAGTGTCAAGGGGCTGACACCAGGGGGCGCCGCGGTGGGGAGACCACAGCGCACTGGTGTCCAATGCCCACCCGTGATAAAGCCAGCCACTGAGAGCAGCTGTCATGCGTGGTCAGCTCGCATCTGAGAAAGAGCTCATAGCTCAGGTAGCCTTACCTGGTTGAATATAACTCAGTAGTACTGTGGTTAGTCGATGTGTGGGTACTACTCGGGAACATATATTCATTCCTCGTTTGGTGAAGCATTATTATTTTTCCACTTAATTTATGTCCGATAAATGATTGCGACTATTTAACTTGCAGTTGAACTGTCCTGATGTTGTTGTTGACGTGCCGTTCTCTCCACAGTTCGGATTTGTAAAAACAAAAGCACCCCCAAGAAAGCGTTCTTGTTGCTGATTTTCCGTTCTTGTCGCTCTCATTGCGTCTCCTCTGCGCAGACGCTTGGTCAGTGTACGAGGAGGAGGAGAAACACCAGCTGGAGCTCCCTCTAGTGGCGACCTCATCACCTCTGCATGAAGAGAATGTACGTCTAGGGCGGCTCGCTGGCGCAGTGGTGACTCCTGCGCCTCGGACAGAAAGGTCTGCCCGAGGCGGTTCGAGTCCCCCGTCTGGGGCGCCTTTCTGTGTAGAGTTTGCGCGTTCCCCCCTGTTCCGCGTGAGTTTTCTCCAGGTTCTCTGGTTTTCTCCCACCGTCCGGTTTAGACCCCCCCCCCCCGCAACCCTGAACAGAATTAATGTGGTACTTATAATGAATTATTGATAATGAATGATCATTTATTCATTATCAATATCCGCCACGAGCTAGAATTGCAAATTGCATACGTTTGTACTGTACTAGAAGTTATATAAATACCATTGAATTACAGAAATGATCTTTTGCGAGTTTTAAAATAAGATCATCCCCAAGGCGTGGTTACCTCTCGCGGTCATTCGATGTTAATAATCCACATCAGATAATTTCATCGCTCCAACTCCCCGATCTCGCGTACGTCCTCGGACCCATTCCAGATCTATTTCTAGCCACGTGTCCTGCCCAAGCCCGCATACTTTTCTTACATTGGGTGGTGTGAAGAAAATACTACAAACCATCCCTCCACGCGCAATTCAACATTATTAACTATTATTACTTTATTATTTAGCAGCCGCCCTTACCTAGGGCGGACTTACATCATTATAGAGGTAATGCTGAAGTCTTGTGAGGGTATGAATGGATTTACAACGATGCAACTGTACGAAAATTCTCATCTCATCTCATTGTCTGAAACCGCTTAGTCCTTTACAGCGTCACGGTGAAGCCGGAGCCTATCCCGGCAGACACAGGGCGCAAGGCAAGGATATACCGACGATGGGACGCCAGTCCATCGCCGGGCACTGCGGGGCAATTTAGCCTGCGAGCCAATCAACCTATGTAGCAGCATGCTTTTGGACTGTGGGAGGAAACCGGAGTGCCCGGCGAAAACCCACGTGGACACGGGGAGAGAATATGCAAACTCCACACAGAAATGCACTCAAGCCGAGATTCGAACCCGGGGCCTTCTTGCTGTGAGGCGACAGCGCTACCCAGTGGGCCACCGTGCCGCCCTTGTACGAAAATTCCAAGAGGCAATGCGTTGTTGGCGCGGTGTCAATTGGTGAAAATAATTCCTGTCTGACAGGCGTCTGAGCGCCAGACGAGACGGAGGCGCCCTCTCGTGGTCGAGGCGTGGGAACTCGCAACGCGCATCTGGCACCAGCGCCATGAGTAAGAGGGCCGCGGGTTCCGACCACGCGTTCAAGTGAAGATGAAAGCCATTGACTTTGTCAGAGCTTGGAAGTTCGTCTTAGACCCAAACATTCTAAAGATTGCCTAATGGTGAGGTTGCGTCTGCTTTGTATGTCGCAAGTGTCTGCTTAGATTTGTCACAAAAGATAACTATGAGTATCAGTGCCCGCTGAATCCTGTACAGGGTCGCGGGGGGTCGGAGCCTATCCTGGCAGACACAGGGCGCAAGATTGGGCTATACTCAAGATGTGACACCAGTGCATCACTTTTTTTTTGGGCGGGGGGGTAATTTACTCAGCAGACCAATTAACCTAGGCAGCAGCGTGCCATACGCAGAGTGGTTGGAAAACGACAGACAACTGTGTTAGCGTTATTAGGGCCATACTGGGTGGTTATGATCATCGCCGTCCTCAGTCATGTTCTATCCACTGCTGAGTGAAGGGCTTCCCGAGCCGTTGCCATCTCGCGCCACTATAGACCACGACGAACCTTATATCTGCTGCTAGCGTGCTGACTTCATCGCTCCATCTCTACGATGGACGTAAAACCTTAAACCAGTGGTGCAGCGAGATAATCGACAGAGCCACACGCAAAGCGACCTTCAAGAAGTCTTGAGCATGGGGAAAAAAATATGTTTAACTGTATTGCGACTTCAAATGAAATGAGACACTTTATATTGATGTTCTGAGAAATTACACGCAATTAGAAAATGTTGAAAAACGTGCGTCAAAAAGGGCCACTTCTTGAAACGTCAGAAATTATATTTTTTTCTTTTAAGGCAGTGTTGTTGACGAGCGTTAAATAATTTTCGTTTTGTTTTTTCTGATTCAATATGCAGGTGGTATCAGCAGCCACTGATGGCTGTCACAGCTCATTAATGTTCGCTACCTGTCAGATCTCACAGCTGCTGCGAGAGCAGCCGCCTCCAAAACTTTTCCCTGTCCCGAAATTAAAATATCAATACTGTGGGATGTTGATGTTTATAATTACATGTGGCTGTGTGTGCGTCAACCCAAACCATCGCCATCAATAGTTCGATTTATAAATTAGTGCCATGGAAGAGGGTTTAGTTGAGATAAAGTAATACTTATTTATTGTTTTGCAATGAATACAAAAATACAAACATAAAAGTATTCTACAATAAAATAAGACTTCTTCTGAAGCTTTCCAAAGGGTCTCATACTGTTGCATTTTTTAACTTTCACAGATTTTTAACGATTTAAATTGTTTTCCCTTCTCGCACGTTTGCAAGGAAAGCACCACAATTGTGCATTACAGTCTATAATCAAGAGTCAGTGGAATACTATACTGGATTTTTAATTTGTCATCAAACAATAATATTCAATATTACAATTTTGGTAGTGTGTACTCTAAGGGGTTTAAAAGAGTAAAAATAATACGTTTTCAAATTAAACTTATTCCGATATGATGGTGCAAAGTAGTAGTAATGTTACTGGCTGCGTTAAATTGACTATAAATAACGAGTTATGAAATTATGGTGCGGGGGCTCGAGGTAGGGGTGGCAATCTTAAGTGGCGGAAAGGTTCCAGATCTTTAAAAAAATCATCTCAGGTAGCAACCACACAACTGTAATGCATCACAATGCCCACCCCCCTCCTCCCTCCACTTTTACCTTCACAAAATTACAAAACGTGATCAAAACGACCCTTTATTGCTGACGCATTCGACCAACGAAAAAACCTGATCTGCAGAACGATGAGGAAATCATTACAAAACTGTCCACCAAAACAAAGTGCAAACATTTATATTTACATCAGCATGAGCACGTCTTCTGGCAGCGGAAACAGACCCTCGGGTAATTACGTGACACTCGCGAAATTAATGTCAGACCAAGGGTGTCAAGCAAACGACACTTTCACGCAAAATCAGTCTTTAAGCCTCGGTCGCAGCACTGCAAGGAGTTGGAACAAAGTCCAATAAAGTTTAAGCTGGGAAACGAAACTCCAAGCACTTACCTTCATCCGTTGTGCACAGTCTTCTGCTCATTTTGATCACGGTTTGTTTTTTAATTGGCGTATATCATGAGGTGACAATTTTGTGTTCAAAGTGCGTCGCGTAAACGCTTCCTTGGGACATGCGACTATTACAGCGGTCGGTAGGGGGGCAGAAGGAATGAATCGTTAAAGGTTAGCAATTACGACGGCTTCAAATTATTATTTTAGCTACACCCGTGGTGAATGGGTGAAGGGTAGTTATCAGTAATTGTGGTTTTGTCATGAGAAACGCCTTTCTGTACGGCAACCGCAAGCGCCATGAATATCTATGAGACTCCTTGCATTCATCAATTTGTTAGCACGATATGATATAAACATCTTGTAGTAAAACGTCTTGAAATAAACATTCGAATATTTATGCACATCGTGAAAAAAAAAAGAAATCATTCAGCTTTACGAAGGTAGCAAACATCAATGTTAGGTCCAACGTTACGCAACAAATTAAGTACAAAAATAAACCGGAACTTATTCGTAAAGTAACTTAAAGAAAAATATTTTATACTCACGTCAAACATTGCTTCCCATTCACTTTATAACCTTTGTTATACATACTGTTCACAATCATCGTAGATCTGCTTTTTATAAATGAGCACTACAGCATCACATGGTAAACACAATGTATCCTTGCTCAACATTATCAGTATGTATAGCTTGTATAATCTTGCATGAAATAACATGCTAAAATTAAAACTCCTTTGTATATATATTATTTTAAATCACACCTACAGAAGGGCTTCTTCAACTTTCAGGAATGACATTGGCACACACAGTAACGCAAAACATCACAATACAATACCGAGGAACGACACCAGAACAGTTATAACCCCCCTAGCATCGGTTTTCTGTATGCAAGAAAGCGCCCTTTTTTTTTAAATCGATTAGCTAATGTAAATTTGGATACATGCTTTAAGCGGCAAACGATTAATGCACACACACACACACACTAATGAGTTACCGAAAGTTCTCACTCACAGTCACTGGGATTCGTTGGTTGTTTAGGATTTGGCTAGATATCCGCAACTTCAGCTCTGAAGACGGTTTGCTTCTCGATTTAAGGTCGCGGATATCGTACGTGGCACATTTCGCCATCTCATCCTACCCTGGAAAGTCTGCACGCATTCTTACGGGGGGGGGGGGTTGCTTTTAAAAGGCCGAAAGCATCATTTTATAGTCTCAAAGCAGGGAGGGCGGCAGTTGGCCTCTGAAAGTCCACGGATTTCTCCATCCCTCCGCGTCAGACGTAGTATTCCTTCTCCTTGCCTTTCTTGTTTTTGGTGGAGCTTTTGGAGGCGTTTGCCTCCTTGTCCTTAACGACAGCGCCGTTGGTCTGCGCGGAATTGCTGATGTAGTTACGGCTTTCGTCCACCTGGTAGGAGCCCTCGTCGCGATTTCGGTATTTGTACATGGCGTAGAGCAGGATGAGAATGCACAAGGCGGCGGCGGCGATGATGCCGACCACCATGCCGGTGGTGCTTCCCGACTCGCGAATCACCACCGCGTGGCCGTGCTGGCCGTCGCCCATGGTCGGGGTAGCTGTGGGCATATCACGAGACACGGGGTGGGAGGAGGTTATTACAGCCTTCCTGAGCTTGGGGATCTCTACGCCTAGGGCCGTTGGCGGAGGCGGCAGGACTACGTCCGGCGCCAGCGGCCTCGCTCTGCCGGCCGGCGGTCGGCGCGCGGCTTCGCCGGCGGCGTCGGTGCGGCCCGTCCCAGGGGAATACGTGGAGTCTCTACTCCTAGAGTCTCCCGGTTTGGGCCGCCGATTTGGCGCTCGCTGGGCCGGCGCGAGATCTTCGTCGTCGTTCTGGGCCGGCCTAGCGTCAAGCGTCTCGCCGGAGCCGTAGCCCGAGACTAAAGCGGGACCGCCGCACTCGCCGTCTTCGGCGTCCACGTCCAAGGGGCAGCGGGAGGCGGCCCCCCCCCAACGGGGGGGCGCGGTGGCCGTCGCGGTGGCGGTGCGCGCGGTGTGGTGCGGGGAGCGGTGCGTGGGGGCCGGGGGGACGAACGAGGCGTGGGTCGCTATCAGAGGGAATTCTAGGGACTCTTCCGTTACTATTGGGTAAATTAACTCCCCTCCTAAAGAGAGAAGAGAACAGAAAGGGGGGAAAGCGTAGTTAGGATGTGCACACGAGGGACAAGCAGGCGAGCCAGCAGACAGACGCGGCAGTAAAAGGAACTGGAGCAAGCTACGCAACGAGAAGGCATTCAGAAACGGAAAACGAACGCCAAGAGCAAGACTTATTGGCAACAGAAAAAAAAAGCCACGGAAGAATAACATCGAAAATGCGTAATTGAACAGTTACGCAACAGATGCATTAGGTACTTTACAACAGTTTTAGTGAGCATTATAACTGCATCGATGTTGTTAAAATATGTGTAAACTTATGCTTATAGTAATAATGTGTTCGCCGAATGGCAAAAGTGAATTTTCAAAAAAAGTATGCCACGAGGTTGGGTCAACTTACATCGACAAATTGCCCCTCATGATTTTTGCATGAAGAACAAAAAAATAATTAAAGAAAAATTTGTAAAAAACTCTCCTTGAGATAACAGCTTCGCACTTTGTTGCTCTCAACACTTGCAGCAATGTTGTATGAAATCTTAAATGTTGTTACATGACGACTCTCTAAATAATAATAACGACTAATAATAATGAACAGTAGACTTGGCACTACGATGTGAACATGTTTATGAAAAAAAAGACCATGTAATTATTTTGCGCGTTTTGATTATGTACAAAACTTCGCTTCTCTTTATCATTCCCCCCCTTCTCTCTAGATGGGGAATTGCACTGCGCTTGCATGGGGATCAATTCGGAGCTTTCACGATCAATATTTGTGTTTATTTAAGGTCCTCGTTTTGCCCATAAAAGCGCGACATTTCAGAAGCATTGGCCAGAGACGGGAGGTTGGGGTGGTGGTGGTGGTGGTGGTGCGGCTGGTGAGCCATTAAAGCACCCTGGCCGATACCCTACACGTGCAGCGTATGGCATAAGATGAACATGAGGGCAGTGAGAGAGTGACTGAGCTGCCACGTCCGTGTGTAGGGGGCACGGAGCGCTCGGCCCGCACTAGAGCTTTTGGCTGTAAAGAAAGGGACGGGGGGACATACAACACCATGAGCATTTCTGTGCCCATCTCCTACGAGTGACACAAAGCAAGACGTGAGAGAGGTCTCCAAAAATACGCTGCACAGGACACAGCCCTAACTTGCAACTTCTTCACTCATGCACAACACATTTTCTCAGAAGCCTACAAGAAAATGCTGTAGCTTTAACCGCCGAATATATGTGTTCCAATCGATTGCACAAGTTAACCTTTGTCTGATGCGATATCTTTTCGTTTAAATTCTCTTGGCATTGTGCGGGGCTATATATATATCTAGAAGCACAGTAAGGTTCTATAGCTTATTTTTAATGGGCATTAAAGAGGATGGGAAGTGTGAGATAAGCATCGGGTTTCGTTATCAAACTTACAGGGGAAATTTAGGTTTTGAAAAACAATTGAGCGTAGGCCAATGCGTTTACACTTAGCGTATGTAAAGGATATGTATAAAAGCTGCTTCTAACAAAGTAAAGATGGGCTGACGGATTTGATGTAGCAATGCATGCTTAAAGTAAGTTGCATTTAGGGAATGTGATAAATGGGGTAAAAGAAAATCTGAGTCTAAAAGAGATAAGAGGCGCTCTAACGCAATGGAGAAGCACGTCTGAATGCCTGACAAACTGCCTTCCAGTAGGGAAGGCGATGTTCCTCATCGAGATGCAGTGAGGAACCGACGAAACGCATACGCGCCCACAACGCACTCGTGCCAATGGTGGCAGGGCAGTGGTTTTAATTTGGAGAGGCAGTTTGTTCCAAAAAAAACATCAAAAAATGTTACAACTCTTCAATGCAATCTGCATTGAAAGTAACACAAAACCAAAACAAAGATCCTCTGAACCGAACTATGGGGAACAATGGGCAAAAAGGGAGAAAAAGTATAAAATAAAACCATCCGTGTGAATTGGAGTAAAATGAAGCGTTCCTTAACGATGCCAGAAATACAGTACATAAACCAAAGGCGATTAACCCCCTCACAAGGACACTTTCATTGCCATCCAAACCGCATGTCGGAGGATCGGCTTACATTCCACTTTCTCACTGACAAAGGCCCGTGTGAATTATTCACTGCCTGCCCAATGCGCTTATGTAACGCCCATAGAATAAAGCGCGTGCAGCGATACTGCGGTACATTTCCATGGAGAAACCAGGTGCACCCAGGGACATGTTGGGAAGGGGGCTTCTGGTGGGAGTTGGTGGCTGCACCCAGGGACATGTTGGGAAGGGGGCTTCTGGTGGGAGTTGGTGGCTGCACCCAGGGACATGTTGGGAAGGGGGCTTCTGGTGGCTGCACCCAGGGACATGTTTGGAAGGGGGCTTCTGGTGGGAGTTGGTGGCGCAGTCGTTACTTGACCGATTTCGATTTCCGCCCGTTGCTGACGTCGCTCACGAGAGAGAGAGAGATATCTTAACATCGGTCAAGAGTTTTTACTGGGCCGCCTCCAAACTAAAGCCACCAACCTCTTTATTGACCAGCGTGATGAATAATCGTCAAGAAACAAAGCCCCCACCCCCAACCAAGACGGCGTTCACTCAGCCGTGCATTGACAAAGGTTCTGTGAATTATTGTTGGGCCACAACCACTCTGCCTGACCTGCAATGACCCCCCCCCGCCCCAAGCCGTGCCACTTGTGAGCGAGGACCTGCCACTAGAGGGCGCGCCAATGGCACGCATTTCCGCTAATCTCTCGGACGCAACTGCAGCGTCAGCACAAAGGTCGAGCCATCAACTTGGAGTGTACCATCTCGTATACTACGGGGGGTGTACCATATCGTATACTACGGGGAGTGTACCATCTCGTATTCTACGGGGAATATACCATCTCACACACTACGGGGGATGTACCATCTCACACTCTACGGGGAAAATAACCCTCTCAGACACTACGGGGAATGTACCATCTCACACACTACGAGGAATACACCATCTCGTATACTACGGGGAGTGTACCATCTCGTATACTACGGGGAGTGTACCATCTCGTATACTACGGGGAATACACCATCTCGTATACTACGGGGAATGTACCATCTCACACACTACAGGGGATGTACCATCTTAAACTCTACGGGGAATATACCATCTCAGACACTACGGGGAATATACCATCTCCCACACTACGGGGGATGCATCATCTCACACACTACGGGGAATGTACCATCTGACAGACTACGGGGAATATACCATGACAGACTACGGGGGATGTACATCTCGTATACTACGGGGAATGTACCATCTCGTATACTACGGGGAATGTATATCTCGTATACTACGGGGAATGTACCATCTCACACACTACGGGGAATGTACCATCTCGTACACTACGGGGAATATACCATCTCGTATACTACGGGGAATGTACCATCTCACACACTACGGGGAATATAACATCTCGTATACTACGGGGAATGTACCATCTCACACACTACGGGGAACGTACCATTTTACACACTACAGGGAATATACCATCTCACACTCTACAGGGAATGTACCATCTCGTATACTACGGGGATGTATCATCTGATACACTAGATGGAATGTACCATCTCACACTAGGTGGAATTTGCCATCTCACACACGAGGGGGAATTTACCACCTCATACACTAGAGGGAATGTACCATTTTATACACGAGTGAAAATGTATCATCTCACACTAGAAGTCACACTATTAGGGGGTAATATACCGCGTTTCTCTTTATCTGAAGAGAGGGGACGCCACTACCACGTACAACGCAGACAAACCTCATGTTCAAGTTGGGGACAGGCATGCTGCCAGGATTCCTATGCCCTGGCCTCAAGCACAAATCAGCGACTGCCTCTTTCACGCTCGCTCTAATTGATGCACAGACTATTCCCAGAGTGACATTCGGGATGAGCTGTCACTGCCCCTGTGCGCCTGGTCTGCACAGCCCTGCGCGCAATGCAAGTTGCCGTGGCCAGTGGACCGGATGACAGGAAGGAGGGCTTCAAATTGTGTGTTTGTTTCCACCATGCGACACAATGGGTCTAGAAGCTGACACTTAACCCCCCCCCCCAGTGAGGTTAATCGTAGTCCACACTGCCGCCTATATTACGAGATACGTGGCATACAGATGACAGCTCACGTGACACGTTTTGTTTTTCTAAAATCATTTACAGCAGCTGAAAAGGCCTGTGAAGGGGTTAATAGAATTCCATTCAGTACAAATCTGAACACACAACAGGCGTAAATGAACAAATGTGTCGTTCTGTGGGTATTATATATCGTATTAACATTTGCGCCGTTTAGTTACATTAAAACAATCCATGATTTTGTATATCTTTAAAGCAATTTAAATTCTCACTTTCGTTCCATTTTCGAACTGATATGCTTCGTATTCAAATATTTTTTTCGGACAAAACGTAAAACCAAATTAATGCAACGTTTGCTTCATTAATAAAGTAAATTATTGTTATTTAAAATGTAAACACATTATTTGTCCTTTACGTTGTAATAGAAGCACTGGAAACGAGTATTGTAATTTGTGGCAGAATATTTCCCATAACGCCTGAGGTGTGCTCATGTTTGTGTTTTGCTAACATAAGCTCTACACATTATCCACACACACACACAACAAATAATTCGGCATCATGTGCGACTCCAGAGCAGTGAGATAATAACAACAGCGCTGGGCTGGCCGGTATAAACAAAGATTGTTTTTTTCCTCATTGAACATTTGGTCATTTCTTTAGAACTAAAACTATAAATAAATATATTACTTGCATGGATATGAATTACAGTACTATAAATTAAGTTCTTACTTAAGCTAATAATAGCCTGATTGACAAATCAAAGAGATATTAGTTTTAAAAAAATCAGCCTGACCTGTCTTAATCTAAATAATCGCAATTCAAATACAACAATACGACTGCATTTAAATTGAAGGCGCGTGTCGAGTCACACGCGGAGAGAGGAGGAGAGGCAATGAAACGCCACCAGCCCAGCTGTGTTTTTTTTAATATCGCTCCGTCCTGGCGGCACGCGGTAACAGCAGCGGCTGGTAAAAAAACACAAGGAAAGGAGACCAAAAGCGGGAGAAGCATGAATGGAGATACAGATGCAGAGGAAGGAAGGGAGGGCATGCAGTGCTTGTGTGTAGGGCCACGTGGGTCGGAGTTTTCGAAAGGGACAGGTTGTCGCCGGGTCAGGCCTGGGTAAAAGTGCCTTCTGCCACGAGCTGTCACTGCTTGGACGCAGCAGTCGCTACAGCTAATGAACTACGTTAGCCGGCGAAAGGGCAACGTCGTTTGTAATCTTCATGCTATTGTTGTTAGGCGGCTGCTGAGGATTGTGTTACAACAGCAAAACAGCTTCACCGGTAACAAAAAAACAACTTGTGCATGTTATTTGTAAGGCATATGAAAACAGACAAGCATAACAAAAACTTTTTTTTTCTACCTAATAAAATATGCATACGCTTATAAATTAAACGACGCTAAGAAACACTGAGCATGTTTAGTGTAACGTAAAAAAACCAGTCATATTTTTCTACAATAATTCACAAAAATATTGAAAAACACGGTAAAAGGCTAATAGCTTATATAGCTAAATAGCATTCATTGCTGCATACCATTTTATATCACACAATGATTATGGAATAATGCTGCATGTTAATGTTGTTTGTTTTATAGACGTCATAAAACTCAGAGCTTAACAAAAGCTAGTGGCAAAATAGAAACAAGCTGGCAAGTCATTCCATCAAGAGAGCCTCCGTGTTGTGCACATTCCATACTTGCATTATGACTGTATTTTCCATGAAAACTAAAAAAAACATGTTTTCTCAATCCTGCTCAAACGTACACAGATACCTGGAACGTGGCATCGTTAAGCCGCATGGAAAATGTAATAGTCATGGTATAGTGTGTTTAGTAATATTCATTTTAACCACGTGTAGAGTGATGGACAGATATATTTCCTCAACCTAGCAATAAATAACCAATAAGCTCCTAAACACACAGTGAATGTCCCGTCATTAAATGGCATTGTGTTGCTGTGACCATGAAAACATAATATATATGGCACTAAAATGTCTCATTGCACATCACGGTTCCTGTTTCAATGTGGCTAAGTTAATTTTGAGCGCAATGTTTACGCTTAGATGTCAAATGTTTTCTAACGGTTAGTCGTTAAGGCAGCACGTGGCTCAGCTAGCATGTCTCAAAATCCAACACCATCTTTACGCAGAACTTGATGTGGTTTTCACGGCTCCATGCATGATTGCTTCGAAAAGCTGCTCCCTCGTGACAGCCGAGTCGATTGCTTCCTCTCTCTACCTCGCGACGTTTCGCCTCACACGTTGGAGGCATCCTCTAACGTCTGAGGATGCCTCTAACGACGTGGCTGTCCCGAGAGAGCAGCTTTTCGAAGCAATCATCAGGGTTGCTCTTTTTGAACAATACGTGGCTCGTTGAGTATAAAGTGAAATGGCCACTTTTTTTTGGAATATCTCTGTCTCCACGATTGTGATTAATTTGCGTTGTTCTGACTTTTAAATCACTTTAGTGGCTATAACTTTTCAGAAGGTGGGTCAGCTATATTTGCTGCGGTACCACTGCAAACGTATTAATTTACATATGCGTTTCTGTTTCAGATGTTGATGGTGAAGAGAATTTAAAAAATGAGTGAGTGGCTTTAGGGCGGCACGGTGGCCCAGTGGGTAGCGCTGTCGTCTCCTCACAGCAAGAAGGTCCCGGGTTCGAATCTCGGCTCCGGTGCCTTTTTGTGTGGAGTTTGCATGTTCTCCCCATGTCCGCGTGGGTTTTCGCCAGGCACTCCAGTTTCCTCCCACAGTCCAAAAAACATGCTGCTGCATAGGTTAATTGGCTTGCAGACTAAATTGCCCGCAGTGCCCGGTGATGGACTGGCGTCCCATCGTGGATATATCCCTGCCTTGCACCCCGTGTCTGCCGGGATTGGCTCTGGCTCACTGCGACCCTGTACGGGATGGACTAAGCGATTCTGACAATGAGATGACATCACAGCGCCACTCGTGTCGGCTGCAGTTCGTGTAAATGGAATGAGTGGCTTTAAAGTGTGCATTTATTCAAATGTTTATAGTGTTTCACTATGAACACAGGGCCATTCCATTGTTTAGAATGACAAAACTCCACTTGAATAATCACAAAATGATGTATTCATTAAGCCTGTTTGTGCATATAATTTATCGAGTGATTGTCATGTTAAGCTCTGAGTTTTTACAATTATTGTGTAAGTGCATTTCCCGGTGCTTTACCTGATTTCCAACAGACAGTGAAACATTTGAAATGTCAAAGTACACTTTTTACATATAAGAGTTGTTTCAATGTAAGGGTGATAATTCTATAGCATAATAGGACTTCACATACATTTGACCAAATTTCTATTATGAAGGGCAGATGGTAATTTTTGGGAGCATTTACAAAATCTTTGAAAAATCATTTTGAAAGAACCTATTTTTTTTTACAGAAACGCCCCGTTAATAAAACCTGACTGCAAAATCTCTGCAGTCAAAATCTAAAACGATCGGATATGACTACGTAGGAGAAATGTGAGAATATGAAAATTATTCTTGAATTGAATATAATTGATAATGTTCATGCCACGATGACAAAACGCAGTGAGCGAATACACGTTTTTGTTGCACACATCAGCTCGTGTTATTAAAATTAGTGCACCGCGACCTTTTTGAGAGATCATGCTTATCCTCGACAGAAATATTTGATCAAGGTGTAAAAACCCCATGAAATTATGATTAAAAAGACAACATTGCCAGCCTTTTAACGGCTTTAGCAGTCGCTTGTAAATCATGAGTTGTCCAAGCAAACGGTTACATTTGGCAATTTAATTCGTTTTTGCAGCACGTGGAAATAGTGTGTTCCATTGCCCGAAGTCATTATTGCCACTATGCAAGCCACGGCGACTAACATTACAAATGTTTAAACATTACGTGGCTTGACTCGAGCTTTAGTCACAGTTGATTAATGGACAATTTGCGATTTTATCTGCTGCTCCGTATTTGACAAGGCATCATTTTAAGCTTTACAATTCATAGCCTCGTCCTACTTGTGAAGCCTAAGCTTAAAAACGTCTTATCGCTGAATCGTTTTGTTATGGATGGACACTAATAGGTGTGGGTAAATAGGGACAGCTATGATACACGTGATTATTAGTTACATATTGTGGCGATAACAGTGCGTATACTGTCCTTTTACGTGGCATGGTAAACAGCTTTACCAGCATCCTTCACGAGAATGTGACAGCCGCTTTGGTGAGGATGTATACGAGAGCAGACGAACCTAACCCACCTGGGCTGGTCTCACACTCCTCCACATCCTCGTCGTCCGTCGGGCATTCTGCCGAGGCAACTAAAATGTCATCGGACACCTGAGGACGCAGAGGAACGGGCCCAGGTTAGAACGCGAGGACGTAACATTTGGATGAATCACAGCAGTCATTGGCCCTCCCTGAGAGAGAGAGAGAGAGGGCTCACATCACTTCGTCTGTGAGATATTAAAATTCAAACCTTCGTAAATTTAAATTACTCTCGGTCACACGAGAACATGAATCGGGCGTTCGTGTAAATCCCTAGGGAATTTAGCGGCACAAAATAAGGTGCGCTGTCAGTTCGCGCTGCCTTGCTACGGGTGGCTACTGTTGCATTGTCATTTCACCGTAAAGGCGCCGTGAACTGTCCGTGACCTGTGTCAATATTTGTTTCGCAAAGATCTGCCCCATGCCCGAAGAAATATTGCCGCGCGATCTTATTTATGGGGACAGCCGGATGACCTGCAAGCGCATTTTCAGAACGAATTAATAACCTGTAACATTTATCCTTAACCGAGCGTGCTCTAGAGTAATTAATTACTCTTCCTTTGTCCTCAAACTGCCATGCGTATCGCAAAATAATTTTATCTACTTTTGGTGACCAAGTCAACTCATTAGCACTAAATCAGCATTGCATTGGTCTCCGAGCAAGTAATTCTGCTGAGAATCTCTTATCAAAGCCAAATGCTCCACCAAATGTCCCCTGGCCCTGTGGATTTCCAGCCAAGCCTGCCGCTTTTTACTGATTCACAGTCAGAAAAAAACAACGCCGCTAATGATGTGTGTTATCAGCACTGGCCCAAAATGTAACCTTGACAAGTAATTTGTGTTGTATGTTTTGGGTCTCCATTTTAGTTATAACTGCAAGCAATAGTTCCTACTAACGCGAATAAATATGATCTAATTCTTATTTAGTTGATGGGGGGGAACAATAGCGTAGGCCCTCAGATGTAATTGAAATTATTTTGGCGTTGGTCAATGAAAATGTAGGGATGTTTAATTTTAAGGATGTCTTTCTTCATTGTCAGTCTGGTGATAACATCATTACAACGAATGCTAAGCAGGTACATAGTGTGCTTATTTCTGATTTACATACTATGTGCAGCTTTAGTGGCCACTTAAAATGAATCGATGCACAAAGAGCTTGGCTAATGCATTATCATTCATTTGACGATCTGACCAAAACCCCTATAATCAGGGCATTCGTAGCCATTATAAACGGTACACAAGAAGAGGGTTGATGCACATTTTTCGGTGCTTGCCCTTTCATTAAAACATTTGTTCCGCACAGCAGTGTAATCATTACGACTTTGTAAAGGCACAGATGCCCTTTTGCATTTGCACAAGGTGAATATGACACAACTGGATGAATGCATTGGTTTGTTCGGTGGAAATAATGGCAAATGAAAAAAAAATAGATTGTCACCCGCACCATACCACTTCCCTCGCCTGCAGCTCCACATGTATATATAGAATGGACACCCTACAACCGACACAGCCTACTGTGAACAGTGCAATTAGAGAGCAACCTATAAAGGCACCTGGTTCAAAAAGTCACCGCTGATGTTAGCTGTGGCTGGGAATCACGCGCTAACAACAGTGCTCGTTCGCTTTTCGAACACACGACCATCTCGGCGAGAGCGTCAACAGGCTCAAGATTGCGCATTATCTGCGCCATGTGCCGCTGCCTTTGTCTCAATCAACGAGGAGGCTCAGGGCCGATTCGGGTGTTCGACGTCGGCCGCTCCACAGGACTCAAACTGTGGTCGCCGTGCTAACCACGACTCTACCCTTCCCCTGGTCCCACCAGGACCGTCTTAACAGCATTATAGCCCCCGGGCAAAGCAGTGCGCTCGGCCCCCTACATATAGTATTTATTTATTGACAGCAAGTCACAACATACATAGATTATCATGGAGCCCCCTATGCTCGTGGGGCCCCCGGGCAACTGCCCAGCGTGTCCATGCGTTAATACGGCACTGCTTCCGACACGTGTACAAAAACCACAAAGACTCCCCCATATAGCCTGAGCAGACTGTAGGGTCGAGTGCCGTTAGCTAGGACCTATGAAGGCCGACACGGCAGACGAGGGGGTGGGTGACCAGTACTACGCCCGGCCGTCTTTGTCTCCCTAATGACAATGTTGACACAACGCATTGGGTACTAATTTGATTTGAGGCTGAGTCGACCTAGGGGGAAGGCCCAGGACCGATTCAGGAAATCGTCACCGGTGTTGGTGGCCATGAGCGGGGATCGAACTCGGCCGGCCGGGTGGTTCGTGGCGCAGGGCACGGTCACGCAGTGCGTGGGGGCCACTCTGGGGGCCACTCGGAGCCACCCAGCAGCGGGGCCACCCAGCAGCGGGGCCACCCAGCAGCGGGGCCACCCAGCAGCGGGGCCACCCAGCAGCGGGGCCACCCAGCAGCGGGGCCACC